>JANHFX010017035.1:60618-189739 GCA_027560015.1 Chloroceryle amazona
CTCACCAGTGCTGAGTACAGGGGCACAATCACCTCCCTACTCCTGCTGGTCACACTGTTTCTGATCCAGGCCAGGATACCATTGGCCGCCTTGGCCACCTGGGCACACTGCTGGCTCATGTTCATCTGGTTGTCCGCCAGCACCCTCAGGTCCCTCTCTGCTGAGCAGCTTTCCAGCCACTCCTCCCCAAGCGTTTCCTGGGGTTGTTGTGAGTGAAGTGCATGACCTGGCACTTGGCCTTGTTAAACCTCATCCCTTGACCTCAGCCCATCACTCCAGCCTGTCCAAATCCCTCTTCAGAGCCTTCCTACACTCAAGCAGATCAACACTCCCACTTAATTTCATATCATCTGAAAATTACTGAGGGCGCATTCGATCCCCTCATCCAGGTCATTGATAAAGATATTAAACAAGATTGGTCCCAAAACTGAACAAACTAAGGGATACAGCTTGTGACTGGTCGCCAGCTGGACTTAACTCCTTTTACAGCCACTCTCTGGGCCCAGCCATCCAGCCGGTTTCTAACCCAGAGAAGAGTCCACCTGCCCAAGCCATGAGCTGCCAGCTTCTCCAGCAGAATGCTGTAGGAAACGGTGTCAAATGCCTTACTGAAGTCCAGGTGGACAACATCCACCACTCTTCCCTCATCCACTAGGAGGGTCACCTGACTGTAGAAGAAGATCAGGTTGGTTAAACACGACTTACCCTTCATGAATGCATGTTTGCTGGGCCTGATCTCCCTGCTGTCCTGCACTTGCCACATGATCACCCCCAAGACAAACTGTTCCATAATTTTCCCTGGAACCGAGGTCAGGCTGACAGGTCTGTAGTTCTCCAGATCCTCCTTCCTGCCCTGTTTATAGATGGGTGTCACATTGGCAAGTCTCCAGTCATCTGGCACTTCCCCAGTTGACCAGAATTGCTGATAAATGATGGAGAGAGGCTTGGCAAGTAGTTTCTCCACCAGTTCCCTCAGCACCCTCAGGTGGATCCCATCCAGCCCCGTAGACTTATGGGTGTCCAGTCGGCTTAGCAGGTCTTTCACTACTATTTCCTGGGTTCTGATGGGATTATTCTGATCTCCATCCCTATCTTTCAGCTCAGGGGACTGAATACCATGAGGATAACTGGTCTGACTATTAAAGACTGAGGCAAAGAAGGCATTAAGTACCTCAGCCTTTTCCTCATCCTTGGTAACAGTGTTCCCCCTCGCATCCAGTAAAGGGTGGAGATTCTCCCTGGTTCTTTTTTTGTTGTTTATATATTTGTAAAAAAACTTTTTATTATCTCTTGCAGCGGTGCCCAGACTGAGTTCTATCTGAGCTTTTGCCCCTTTAATGTTCTTTCTACATGACCTAACTAAATCCCTGTATTCTTCCTGAGTAGCCTGCCCCTTCTTTCAAAGGTGGTAGACTCTCTTCTTTCTCCTAAGTCCCAGCAAAAGCTCCCTGTTCAGCCAGGCTGGTCATTTTCTCCACCAGTTTGTCTTACGACACATGGGGACAGCCTGCTCCTCTGCCTTTAAAAGATCCTTCTTGAAAAAAGTCCATCCTTCCTGGACCCCTTTGCCCTCTAGGACTGTACCCCAAGGGACTTTCTCAACCAGTGTTCTCAACAAGTTGAAGTCTGCTCTTCAGAAGTCCATGGTAATAGTTTTGCTGACTCCCCTCCTTCCTTGACCAAGAATTGAGAATTCTATCATTTCATGGTTGCTAAGCCCAAGGCAGCCTCCAACAACCACATCATCCAGCAGCCCTTCTCTGTTTGTAAGCAACAAGTCCATTAGGGCACCTCCCCTGGTGGACTCACTAGCTGAAGTTATCTTCCATGCACTCCAGGAATCTCCTAGGCTGTTTCCTTTCTGCTGTGTTATATTTCCAGAAGATGTCTGGTAAGTTGAGGTCCCCCACAAGAACAAGGACTTGCAATTTTGCAGCTTCTGCCAATTGTCTATAGAACAATTCATCGACCTCTTCATCCTGGTTGGGTGGTCTATAACAAACTTCCAATAGAATATCCACCTCGTTGGCCTTCCTCAACATTACCCATAAACATGCAACCAGTCCGTCACACTTGTTGACCTCCACGCAATCAAAACACTCCCTAATACAGAGAGCCACCCACTGCCCTTTCTATCTTGCCTATTCTGTTTGTAGAGCTTACAGCTGTCCATTGCGGCACTCCACTCACGAGGGTCATCCCACCATGTTTCTGTAATAGCTAGAACATCACAGCAGTTGTGGTGCACAATGGCCTCCAGCTCCTCCTGCTTGTTTCCCATGCTGCATACATTAATGTAAAGGCACCTGAGCCTGGCTAATGACTTAATTCCTAACAACAGCCTGCCACCCTTAGGCTCAGGTCTAGCAGGACTAGTTTTATCCCCTTCCCCCTTCAGACCTAGTTTAAAGACCTTTCAATGATCCCAGCCAGCTCATGCACAAGGATTCTTTACCCACTTTGAGACAGATGAACTCCATCTGTCACCTGCAGACCCTGTGCAGTGTAAAGCTCCCCATGCTCAAAAAAACCCACAATTCTGTTGGTGGCACCAGCCTCTCAGAGACATGCTAATCATGTGGGTCTTCCTTCCTCTTTCAGTATTCATCCCTGCCACTGAAGGGATTGAAGAGAACACCACCTGGGTTCCTGAACCCCCAAGTGATCTCCCCAGGGCCCTGAAGTCTTTTTTAATTTTTTAGGTTTCTCTCCATAATATCATCATTACCAACCTGGATAATCAACAGAGGGTAATAGTCTGATGGCCATACCAGACCAGAGACTTCCCTAGCAATATCTCTGACCCTGGCCCCAGGGAGGCAGCAGACTTCCCTGTGGTGTGGATCTGGCTGAATGCATATCATTGGTGGGTCAACTTGTTAATAATGCAGAAATGTCAGTTTAAGGTTTCATTTCACAGGTGAGGCATAAATTACCTTAATGACTCTCAGAGGAAAATGAAGACCCTGTGCTCCCTTCTCTGCATACTGGCTATCAAAAATATGCATAGGCTTAATAATTACACTCAGTAAGGCAGTTACAAAGGCCAATCTAATGCATGTTTCAATAGTTTAAATAAATCACCTTTGGATATGGCTATTTTCCTCTATTGATTATAAAGGGTGTATGAAGTGATTAAGTTAGACTATGATTTTTGTCCTGTAGAGATCTTAAATTAGATGAGATGAACAGATATGGCTTATGTACAAAGAAGCTACAGAACAGCAGACTTTCAGAGGACTGGTTGTCTAAAGGACCACATGACTCCTCCTCACCAAGAGACAAATGCCTGTTTGAGTTGGATGCACTTTCCAAAGCAGGGTGCTGGAACATTTTGAGAGTGATTGCCTTCCATTCACTATTTACCTAATCATGGATTTATACAAGTCTTCGAAGTGCACTAGAAGTACACTCCCAGGCAATCTGGATGAAGGATGATTAAGGTTAAGATGTTCTGATTCTACAGGTTACTGAAACAAAGAAAATGTTCCTCATGGATGCTCTTATATTCTGATTGTCTTGTAGTATCACTGCACCAAACATTTGTCACGTGAAAACTCTGCTCTTTCTTATCTGGTTTCTTTTTTATTTTTTTTTCACTTTAATATTGTTAACAAGTAATATGCACTGCATGATGCCTGCGTATTTGCTTACTGTTTTTCTTCACTAAAAAGAACTCGGGGAAGGAGGAATGTCAGAAAAAATGTCTTTAAATCACCTAGAGTTTAGGAGAAAGTGTTCTTGTTCCTGAAGAAATCTGTTCATCAAGAAAGGGAGTGAAGCTGACATTAGATAGTCAAGACTGCTGAAGGCAAAGCTCTCTGAGGATAGGCACCTCAAAATTACATTAATTTCTCCCATACACAAAACAAATATCACACACACCCCTTAGTCAACACCATACACATTTTTCTAAAACAGATACAATTTAAAGAGGAAAAAGTCTAAGATATATCAAAGTGTTAATTTGCATGTTACATCAGAAATTGTCTTTTTTTTTTTTTCTGTAAAAAATGTTTTTATTTTTCTGCTTTTTGATGTCTTGGACAGCAGTAGTCATTGGCTTGAGAATATACCATTTTCTCAGAAGACTGAAAAATTCCTTCTTTTGACATCTTCTAGTGGGTAGAAAAAACTAACATTGCATTCTCTTGAAAGGAACAAGCTATGCAAGTAAATAAATTATCACTGTCACAAAAAAAAGTCTCCATTTTGAAGGGTTAATTTCAACAAGCTGACTAGCAAATTACTATGTCATTAATTCATATGCTGTTTTGCAGTAGTTATTATAAGAAATATTAATTTTGTGTAAGAAATCAAATGAGTATATGACAAATAATACGTGCTATATCAATTCTCATGAGATTTAGGTCTATTTAACAAAATAAAATCAACTAAAAATCATTTTGTCAACTCTTCCACTTTTAAATATGCAAAAGTTATTTTTCTGTGTTACTTTCTTCTTTTTATATTATTGTTATTTTATTATCCTCTTAAGCTGGATACAACAAAAGTGTGGCACTTCATTACTTAAAGACATGAGTTTAAACCCAACTTAGATAAAATTGTTAACCTCATTCAGCAGTGACCGATGTCATCAGGGAAAGAGCATGTCCAATGAGGTGGTCGTAACATGTGTCTTAGAGGATAGTTACTATTTCCAAACACAAAACTAGCCTGTATCCACAGATGGAATTGTTGTAAGAAGCAAATGTGAAATAGCCTCACAGTCCTTCCCAGGGACAGCCTGAACAGGTCTGTGATACCTCTTCTGAAAATAAGTCATAGACTCCTGTGTCTGCTATTGCAAGCTTAGGAGCTTTTCCAAGCAATGACTCAAAAGTTAATTTGAAGTATAAGAACAGAGAAACTGTTGTTTCAGCTGTTGTGCAGGAGAGCTGTTTTTGTGAGATATTTGGTTTTCTTTCTAGAGGAATTATTCAGTGTTCAGAGGCTTTACAGGGTGGCTCTTAAGCACAGCCATCCCATACCACTGAGGACCTTATCAGCAAGAGGGAGCAAAGCTCTTTACAGTGATACACGGCAGGAGGATGAGAAGCAATGGGTATAAGTTAATATAGGAGAGGTTCATACTAGATAGAAAGAAAATCTTTTTCCCCACTGCACTTAGCTATAGCTATTAAGAAGTGTAAAACTAAAGTATTTTGTGACATACTTAAAAGTCCTTCCATTTTAGAATGGTAAAGAGAGTGTGTTAGATACAGGCCTGCTCACTAAATAAAGCTGTGTGGACAAAAAGACCGTCAAAGAGAAAATTCAGAACAGATGGAGAAGAGTGCAGGTCATATTTTGAATAATCTCAGTGACAAGACCAAGACTAACTGGTCTTTTCAGCCTTTGCTAAAAAGTCTTGAGGTGCTCCAAAGAATATGTTTACAGTGAATAAGGTCACTATGCCTGCATTTATTTATATGTTTAAGAAAACAGTGTCATCATTGGCTTGTCTTGACATAGCATGAGCACTCCACCTAGCATGACCAGTGTGCCCAGTAGGTGATAGGACAGAGGGATGTTTCTGTTTCTTTTTAACCCTGCCTCCCACTTTACCAGCCTCATAAAAATAATTTACAGTAGATACAGCCTTTATGCTCCCCAGATATCAGCATCATGATTACTGGAGAAGTAATACAATACGAAGGAGAGGAATGTGTTTCTTGTTTCCTTCTTAGCATAATTGTATGTTGGACAACTCTCCACAGAATCCCAGACAAAATTTTTAGCAGGTGTAATAATCATCATCACTGTTATTTATTGAGGATAGCAAAATTTTCCCAAATGTATTAAATATAAGAACAGTGTAACTAGGTCAGACATCAGGTTTGTTTAGCCTGTCATTGTGCATCTGCCAGAAGGTATTTAAGAATGTAGGGCTAATTACAGTGCAATATTCTCACAGCTTCCAATAGTCTGTGGTTCAGCCACTTTGTGCAGCAGTAATTCCTTTGCATATAATGGAGACCAACTCTTTTCCTAAAGGCTGTTGTTTATGAATTATATTGTAGCTAGCATATACCTATATATCTTACATACTATAGTATATCATATTTACATTAACTGTATTACTGTATCTTAAATACAAAATCTGATATGAATGGGAGAATTCAAAGCAAACATTTTATACAGGGAAGTTCATCTGTCAGTGATTAGTAAACACAAATGAATCTTAGTGTCCACAGGTTTTTTATAGATTTAAAGCTACAATCTACTATAGATGACACCTGAGCACTCTTATTCTGATGTGACAGATCATCCAAAAAGAAGAGGCCTGTATCTTCTTTCCACATAGATACGATAAGTGCTCCAAGATACTAATTCATAAAACACTTTATGATCCTTCAGGCTGATAAGTAGTGTGCAAATCAGCATAAAGCAGAACTGTTGCTGATATAAATCGGTGCTGTGCTATTGAAACAACTGGAATATATGTGAATTCATCAACTCAGGATTTGACTTCATGTATATTTTATGCTTTAATTGCCAATGGCCAAGAAATGGAATAACTTAGTAAGCTTTATCATGTTTCTACGAAACACCTTCATTTAAGCTAATTTTATTAGAAAGCACCAAAACAATTCTCCTGAGAAAAATCTTGAAAATGTTGTACCTATCTAGACACCAAGCTGTGTCATGGATCATCATGTTATATCTTCCAGAGAATTGTATAGGAATAAGAATGCAAATAAAAATTTATCATAGGTTTAATTCTACACATTAGTTTTCCTACTGCTTTCCACGTGCCTGATCTAACCTGGTTTTCCTTTCTTTATCATATTTCCTTTTTCCTCTAGACTTCCCGTATTGCTTTATCACAACTATAGTACCTAATAAATAGATGTATTTCTTCAAAGAACTTTTAAGTCTGAACTCTCCAAATAGAAGTCATAATTGTTTTTCTATGGGTGACAGTTTTGATTCATAAAGGCAATGCAGCATGGTGTAAAATCGTTCCGACAGATAAGTGCCTACCAGCACCTAGCGTATGTCTGGTCTAGATAAGGCTGGAGGAGGAATAGGGAGATAATGTCTAGTAAATGAACACGAGAGGAAGGTATGCTCTGTGTCTGTTCACAGCCAAATAGACTATTGCTTGATTTGATTGATAGGTTCTTATTGCTACAGTGTGCTATGTTTGCACATTGCAGAATCCTTCATGCCCTATGTCTTGTTTTCATTCTTTATCCTGATGCATTATTCTACTTGGTAGCATTGGACCTCGACCACAAAAGGTCACCTTTGTGCTGCCTTGCTATGATTCAGCCTTCTGTTTTTTTTAATTATTTTTTTTTTTTGGAAGTACTGCTAGAAAGTGATGAAAACTGTATTTGGACTTGTGTCTTTTTTCTTCCCTTGGTGGTATGTCTGTGTATTAGTTGATGGATCTGAAACAAAACAATCTTTATTTTGAGGTTTAAATTATCTTATATTTAAAACTAGTCAGAGACGTGGGATATAGCCCTCACCTGCATTTTGCAGTTCAAGACCATTTCAGTATTTCCCATTTTACTTGAGTATAGTTTCAACTTCAAAGAACATAATATCCAAAGTAGTAAACCAATCATGGTTTTCCAGAAACAAAATAAATAGTGATTTTCAACTACCATCTTTCAGGGCATGCTCTTAGCATCTTAGAAATCCAAGTCAGTGGTTTTAATATCTTTCTCAAAAAATCAGTCACCTAAATGTCTATTAAAAATTCATGTAGCCCTCTATGACAAGTCATATTGCTGCTGATGCCCATACTTGCAGTTTCCTATGCTCATCAGCACGTGTGGTTACTGAAAATCTGTTGTCCATTTTAACTGCTACTTTATTTTCTTTGTTTATCTAATTAGACAGACAAATTGTTTCGTACTTCAAAAAATTAGCACAGAGGAAATATTTGTTTGTTAGCACATGAACAATGTTTCCATGGAGTTTCAGGGTCACATGCCTGCATTTTCATGCCAGTGTTGAGGTTGTTGCTACTGTATGGGACTTACATAATAATTAAACAATGTCAGTCCCTAGTTTTTTAAGAAAAAAAGAATCCCTGGAAACTGAATTTGCACCTTTCTTTAAAGGCAAGACCACAAACACCAGCAAAATCCTGGTGTACCTTGAATTACTGTGTTTTTCTCTGCTATTTTTTTTTAACCTGTAACTTATGTAAGGGGTTATTGACATTTGTTTGGAAAAGTAAGCCTAATCATTGCTTCTACATTGAAATAGTTCCAGGAAATCTAGTCTGTTTATACTTGAATGATTGTAGAGGAGCTGATCAATGAAGTAGTAAAAAGATTATAAGATTTCGTGAGCTTCCCTGTGACCACAGAAACAGCAACAGATTGCCAGCAATGTGATCGCTATTATCTCCATAATGGACAAAAAAATAAGAAATTGTAGTTGCAGAGCTCAGGTTATGGTCAGCCTACTCCAGCAAAATAAATTATCATTTTTCTGCTGTGTTGTTACTGTGACACAAGAAAATATACAAGAAGATACAATTTCATAGTGGTCTGAGATACACTGAGCTACACAAGTTCAGAGTAAATAAGTCTAATTGGACATGAAGTACCTAGTGGTAGAATTAAAGACAAAAGAATGAAAATTTTAAAAATACAGTGGTGTTTGCCAAGTCACCAGTGACAGAATGTGTTACTGTCAAGTTTTTGGCCACTACTCAAAGATATATTTTTATATATATGTACATGTATGTATATAATGAATATGCATCACTGAAACAGTTCATGATGTCTGGAAGGATATGAAAGAACAAGTGAAATGTTCTTTTGAAAGTCACAATGTAGATTAACTGCCCAAAAGAAAAAAAGTTATTGACCATTTCATTAATACTTTTCTCTAAGTATGGGTTTCCCTCAAAACTCTTCATTTATTGCACACTTTAAATCTTCATTGGAATAGAATAGAAAAGAATAGAATAGAATAGAATAGAATAGAATAGAATAGAAAGAATAGAATAGAATAGAATAGAATAGAATAGAATTCCAGTTGGTTGGAAACTACAATGACTGTCTAGTCCAGCTGCCTCACCAATTCAAGGCTGACCAAAAGTTAAAGTATGTAATAAAGAACATTGTTGAAATTCCTCTTAAACACTGACAGGTTTGGTGCATTACCAATATCTCTAGGAAGTCTGTTCCAGTGTTTGACCAACTTCTTGGTTGAGAGATGCTTCGTAACATCAAGTTTAAACCTCAGCACTTCCCTTTCCACTTCCCCTCCTTGGGAAGCTATAGAGTGCAATGAATTCACTCTTCAGCCTCCTTTTCTCCAAACCTGACAAGCCCACAGTGCTCAGCCACTCGTCATAGGAGTGGCATTGCTTCTTTCCTCTGGATGCATTCAAGGACCTTCACATACTTCCTAATTGTGAGGCCCAGGAGCACACACAGTATTCAAGGTGAGGCTGTACCAACACCAGATACAGTGGGATAATCACCTCCTTTAACCTGCTGGCTGTACTGTGTTTGATGCACCCCAGGATGGGGTTTGCCCTCTTGGCTGCCAGGGCACACTGATGACTCATATTGGGCCTGCTGTTGACCAGCACCCCCATATCCCTTTTTGCAGGACCACTCCTCTCCCAATTTATACTTGTGCCCAGCATTCCTCTGTCTGAGGTACAGGATCTGGCATTTGGACTTGTTAATTTCATCCCATTAATCATTGCCCAGTGCTCCATTATATCTAGATCCCTCTGCAAGGCTTCTTGTCCCTCAGGAGTTTGTTATCATCACCAAGATGGTGCAATCAACTCCTGCATCCAGATCATTAATAAATCCATTGAACGGAACTGGCCCTAGAACTGAACCCCAAGGAACAACACTGGTGACCAGTTGCCAGCCAGGTGTAGCCCCATTCACTACAACTGTTTGAGCTCTGCCCTTCATCCACTTCTTCAGCCGGTGCACCGTGAACTCACTCATTCCACACTTGGACAACTTGTCCAGAAGGCTGCTGTGAGGGCCAGTATCAAAAGCCTTACTAAAATCCAGAAAAACTACATCCACTGTCTTCCTTTTGTCTGCTAGGCAGGTGACCTAAAGCTTCTATGTTTGTATTTTTATCTGTAGAAGGCAGTGGTGCACGAGCTAACTGTAATGATTTAGTATCCTTATTTATTAGTTTATCAAAGTAAAAATGGCAATTTTTTTTTTGCATGATCTAGCTCCTTAAGTTTAGCATTAGGTTTTTTGGATTTGAGATTGTGAGGGTTTGGTGTTTTGCTTAGTGTGCTGCATCTTAAGGCTTTAGTTATCATTAGAGGAGGAAAGCAGGAGCACAGCCTTGGGAGATCAGTAAAAACAGTTGCAATTAATTAGCCATCTTCTAACTTTGAAATCCTAAAAAGGATTGGATCTTAAATGTATCAGTTTCCCTTTGAAGAGATATTTTCCTGAAGATATTTTCCACAGAAATCAATACTCAGACTTCAGAAAGATGCCTACTCTCATTCAAAGCATGGTGATTTGCTTTCTGATGGTTAGCTGGTCCCGTGTCTTCTAAAGAAAACAGTATTCATTAATCTGAAAATCTAAAGTTGAAAGATGAATGCCTGGTTATATCAAAATAGTCTGATACATGGAAATTAAGATTCAAAAAGTAAATAATCAAAAACCAAGGGAATAATATCTGAGAAATAATATGATTGATGATATTTTAAAACTTGCCACATTCAAGGTGATATATAGGTCAATGCTATTGCAAATAGTTATATTTTTCCTTGGTTCCTCTCACCCCCCCTATTCTATTACTATATTAGACACCATTTTGGTCTAGAATTGCAGTGCTGGAATGAGCTATTTCCATGTGAAGTAATTCCTTCTAAACCCTTTAAGTCATGAGTCTACTGTGACCTTCCTTGCCTTTATATTGTGATGTACAGTATCCATGCATTTAATCCAGATACAATGCAGCTTCTGAAAGACAAGAAAGCGCTTGTTTAGAAGCTGTCTTATACACAGTTATTAGGAATGCTGAGGCACAAAGGATATAGATTTAGCTAAACTGGGGTAGAAAAAGTAGTGGGAACATTTTTGGCCAGAAACCCAATGTGACTGTCTTGCTTCTAAAACAATCTCAGGTCAGACTTATCAAACACTAATAGCATTATGAAGAAAAATCTTAATCTGAAAAGATAAAGCTTTGCAAACAGATTGTGTGGTGAGCTTTCTATAGCTGACTAGTCTAATCACTCAGCAGATTTAGCTTATTAAATTAATAAATTGAAAATTAATTATTTAGCCATTACAATAAATGTGGGAAAATCAGCCTTTACATCCCCAGATCAAAGTGTGAATTATTTCATATGATATTTTTCTTTTGCTTGAAAGAAGAAATTTGTTTTTCTTGTATGGGAAGTATTTTTATAAAAAGCAAGATAGCATGAAAAATTGACAATGCATAAGATTACCTTCATAAGACTATTTTTTAAGCTTTTGTTTTCACTCTCATTGTTCTGTACATAAGGAAGATTAGTGACCTGCTTCTCTCCAGCTAAAATATTCAGTGTGATCAAAATATTTTAATCTGTTAGTTTTTTAAAAGGAGAAAATATATTAGATTTTATGATGTTTTACACAGACTGATTGTAGGCTTTTTCCATATTAATAATTTGTACATTCTTTGATGTGAAAGATGCCAATTAAAAGACAATATTTAAGAAAAATAATAGTGATTGCCAAATACAGGTTTGTGTAAATATACATGCTTTCCTGATGGAGCTCAATGATCACTTTCTATTCCATATTTATGTGATTCTACAAGCTCAGCTACTATAGTTTTTCACCTAAATTACATGCATGTTTAAGGCATATAACAAAGCTATCCTTTGAATCCACACTTCACATGGATTACTAGCAATTTAATGCAATTTAATTAATATTGCAAATTATGGTTTTCTTGAAATAGGTTTGTCATGCAACTATTCCCTTTGCAGTAAAGTGTACATAAGACTGTCAGAAGAAGGTAGGATTTGCTTCAGTGTAATTTTCAGTTGATCAGTTTTTTGTGTTATGTCAGTCATATGGTAGTCACTCAGGAAGATCTTTTCCATCACTGAAATGCTTCTATCCAAATTTAAGTCTGTGGGAAGTGGCAGATAGACCTGCAGTCACTCTTAATCTTCCAGCCATAGCCAGAAGTTATGATGAGCTGTTCTCTTCCTCTCCTCTCAGTGAATTATTCATTGCTTCATCTCTGTTTAAAGTTTTCTTTTTCTTTTGATCACAGGCAATGGACTGGGAATACGAGTTGTAGGTGGGAAAGAAATTCCAGGAAGCAGTGGGGAAATTGGAGCTTATGTTGCCAAAATCTTGCCTGGGGGCAATGCAGAGCAGACTGGAAAACTGATAGAAGGTAAGATAAATGCATTAACAAAATATGGAACCACTGCAGTGTTGGGAGTTCAGTAGAATTATTTATAAAAAACATTTTCTCTTGCAGAACAGTTATAATCTTGTGCAAGGAATGAGGGGCACCTGAGAGTCCCTCTAAACCTCTATGAGTCTTAAAGCAGAAAAGGACTGATAGAAGGTCAATTCATGACTTCTATAGCCAAAGAGAATTGCCATGATGAGCAGTATTATGGCATGTTTTCTTGTGCCAACATGCTGTCTGCACTGGGGGTAAGATAATATGGCTAGAATCCATCTGTATATCATGGGCATATCTTACCAATATATATAATAGATGTAATGTTTTGAAGATCTTTAACCTGACTTGATCATCTAGGTATCTATGTTTGGGATTACTTGCATTTCTCAGTCACACAGGTAAAATAGATCACTGATAAATTGCTCGCCAAGTTACATACACTAACTTTTTTTTTTTTAAATTCTCTCAAGTCAGGCTGGACAGTATTTATCTGTCCTAACTTTAGTTTTCTAGTTTAAGACAGACATCCACCCTGCCTCTACAGGCAACAGGGAAGAAGAAACATCTACCAAAGGGCAATTATTTAATCTATTATAGTCCTCTGTTTAAAGAACTGGGAGTGTCTGCCTCATTTAAGTGAGTTTAAGAAGACTGCATTAGACTACACACCATCCTTTAGGCAACTAAAAGCTAGGTGAATTGATTTTCACTTAGTAATCATTAAATTTTCTAGGATTATTACAAACGTTTATTTACATTCATTATCACATAAATGGTCCCTTTCCTGTATAACTATTTTCTAGTTCCCTTTTTTATATGAATGTCTATGTACACCTGAAATATCAGTTTATCCATGAAGAAAAATATAATACATTGTTTCTAATCCATTCAACTAATTATTTTTATTTCTTTAATAAAGGCAGATATCCAAGAAAAAAAATAACGAAAGAAGATAAGCAGGCAGAATTCAACTTACATTTTCTGAATAATAAATATGCAACAAAAGGCAGGATTAAATCAAAAGTACTTTACAGAGATAAAAGCTGAGTAAATTTATTAAAGAATAAATTCAGAAGTAATATGTTGCAGGTTTTGTAAAACAGTGTCACCTGCATTCACCACACTGCTTTTTACAGACTTGGTGGTTTCTTTGGCAATATTTTAATGCTATATATAAGACGGGTGTATGTCCAGTGATATTAATCAAATGATATATCAACAAAATTATTTTCCTTTTTTCCCTATAGAGTTGATTGTCTCATTCATATTTAATGGGTAGTATCTCATTCATCAAGTGATAGAATTGTGTTATTGGCTGCATACAAATGATAAAACTATTGACTATAATTGAATGTGTTTTGAAGCAAGTATTTGTTTTGGCTTCCTCCATACAAAGCAGTAGGTCTGTCATAACTGTACTAGATCATTCATGCACTGTTTCAGTACCAAGGAGGTAAAGAGGAGAATGTGGTTATTCAACATGTCCCCAAGACTGGCCAATTCAAGAAAATAGTGAGAAGTTACTGCTCGGAATTCTCTCCAGTCTTTTGTTTTTTTCTTGTCAAAAACTTCTCTGAAAATTGAAGTTAAAAGTTCTTCATTCACTGTGTAGGTTTATTTTAGCTGTGATCAAGAACATCTTGGATTTATAATAACTACAGAAGTTCAGACATGATATTTTGCTTTTCTATCTGTTCACATAATGTATTTTGAAGGTTTATTCATTTTTCATAGAAAGATGAACAGGACATTGTTTCAGGCTCCCATCATATGATCAGTAATGTTTCTGATCTGATCTTTCTAAAACTATCCTAGACTTGGGTATGTTGACATAAATCAACGCCATCAAAATCACTATACTTAATGTGTAGAATTTGTCCACAAAATATCCCAGGATATTTTACTTTTGATGTGTTAAATGTTCTGCCAGAGAGATGAAATGCTTTCTGCAGAATCTACCATTACTATAACATACATGATAAACACTTCTCCTTACCGTCATTTACCTTCTAAATCTTGCCTTTATATCTAGTTTACCTTTTGTGTTGTTTTACATGACTATCTATCTTTCTACATTTAGCCCATATCTAGAGCTAAACTATAGCAGCCAATCTGTCACTAGGTGACAGCCAAGAAGGGGAATCAGAGAAAGGAGAGGAGACCCATGGTTTGAAATGAAAACAGATTTAATGAAAAAATCAAATTAATAACAAATGCCAATATAAATTATACAAAGTTATATTCAGCCCAGTGAATGTATGGCAGTCACAGTAAATGGGAGAGCAGTCCTTGGGAGCAGGAGAAGGCAGAGGAACAAGCTCAGAAGGAGCCCAAGCAAGAGCAGGAGCCCAAGCAGGAAGCCTTCCCCCACTCAGCCAACTTCCCCCTTCATACCGAGTGTGACGTTTGTGGGATGGGATATACCTGTTAGTCAGCTTGGATCACCTGGCTAACTGCTAATGGCCTGCAGACCATTACAGGACTGTGATTCTGTCCCAGGGAAACCAGGACACTATCATAGATCAACAAAGTATAGTTTGCTAGTTCATTGTTGTTTTTGCTAGGTTGGTTTAGTGGAGATATGGCTGATGGACATTTAATCTCTGACATTCAGAAGTGCTAAAATCCATTGAAAACTTGAATCATTCTCATATTGGTCTGTGTAAATCCAGCCAAACTGCTAATGTTACCAATATTGCTGATATTGCTCTGTCTGAAAATAGAGGTTAGCCTTCATTTCTTTTTCAAGTTCTTTGCTGTCTCTCACATTAAGTACAGAAAACTTTGTATGTCTTTATCTGTAAATTACAATTATGTATTAGTAATTTGGATAGTAATCATAAGTCACTTTTTCTGCTGAAATTCTATGTGACGTACATGTTAGAGTATATACCTAGTCATCAAGTAAATGTATACTGATGTCATTACAAGATAAAATCTTGACTCATTAGACTTTCTAAGAACATGATTCTTTGTGAAAACTCCTGTCAACTTAATTAATCCTCAATTCTAGAAATAGAAAACACTGGGTCAGGTCTGAAAATCCTATCAATACCATAAGGAACAAGGGTAGATTTATTGTAGTTTTGAAGGAAACCGAAGTCCTACCTGCTATCTGCATTACTGCATCTATGAAGAAATGTCAAACTTCAAAACACAGATAGTATTTCTTTCCCTAGGGAATAGCAATCCATAAAATTTTAGCCTATTTAAATAGCTTTGGAGGAGTTTTAGTGCAGAAAAGTTTATTTATAGTTCTGACTGGGAAATACAAGTCTTCTTGGTTCTCTCACCTTGAATTGCTTTCAGATGTCAAAAATATCTCTGATTCATCACTCATTGGCATTACAAAAACTGGAGGTGGAAGACTCATTCCACTGAGCTCATCAAGTGCAGGGTCTGTGTCAATCTGATAGATGTATCTGTGCTCCCTCTTGTGTTGACAGAAATAATTCAGTTATATTCTACCTGATAAATCTGCTGGGTGAATGACATTTGTCCAGCAATTTTCAGAAACAGAAGAACCTAGAGTAAAGAACAGAAATAAAATATAAGTGTTTGTTACCAACTGTTACAATTTTTCTGGTTGCCCTTAGCATTAGATTTCTTGTTGGGACATTTCAACAGGATGACTGGACAGTTTGGGAACTGGTGAACCATGGGTGTCTTTGTAACAAGTTTTCAATTAGCAAGGCATACTGTGTTGCAATATTGTATGCAAAAGCAGCTGACATTCACCAAGATGAAGGGATTCCTTGACTTTCCAGTCTCCTAGGGAACTTGCATGGTCTAAAAGCTACTGGTGAATTTGATTTATAGTGATCTTATTGCCTTTGCTGGCACGTCATTCAACAGCAACTATGACACTGATCAGATTTTTTTACTTCATGAGTGCATGTTTATTTTTACTATGCCTCATTTAAATAATATCTTTCAAAACTTAAAAACAGAAGAATTATATGTAGTGTAGACAAAAAATATTTTTGTTAGAAATACTGAAATAGCACTCATAGTTTCTGTTCTTTTCCTTTATTGGGAATGTCTCTTTGATCTTTAGAAAACTATGCAATCTCAGAACTATAAGATGCCTTCAGGGAATAAAATTGGAAGTCTCTCCATTCCTTTTATCCCTGTTTATACATGCTTCTTTTCCTTCTTTTACAGAAAGTCTTACATATTCTTATATATTCAAGTATTACCATTTCTTTTTTAAGAAGACCTTCTGTGTGCAGCCCACTTTCTCTAATGACATCGTATGAGGCCAAATAAATATTAGAATCATTCCTCAGATTGAAATTAAGAACCTTCCCTTGGACAGTTATGGGATGGCCTAGCCTATTATCTGTTGAATCTGTGGACCATGGTAATGTTCATAAAAAACACTTCCATTCAGATATTGAACTAGTATGGGGAGAAACATGTTCACTGCTTGTTGCCACACAGCTTTCCTCACAGGATTCACATGAGGTGAACAGGGTATACCAAAACATCATGATAAACTGGCAAAAGAGGGCCACATCTAGACAAGAGGGAAGCATTTTCCACATGAAACAGAAGAAGAAAAGAGCAAGGAGCATGCAACTGGATTAGATTATTGACCAGTCCATGAAAGGATTATAAGGACAGTGTTGAGAACTTTTCTGCAGCTCATTTGAAGCATTTTGGGGCTAGTTTGACCAGCACCAGCACCAAGTGCTGAATAACAATACCAGAATCAGTTTCAGAAGGGCTTTCACAAAGGCAGTAGCATGTGTAATGGCTGTCCATCTTAAGAAAACTATCTCTTGTCGTATCATAGACAGGCTTTGAATTTTGCTTGGAAAACACAGTGTGGCTGGAATGGTTATGGGCACCTAAATAGTTGCCAAACCAGAACAGAAGCAACTTCCCCCTACTTCTCTTGCCACAATTCACTCTTATCCATGAGTTATAGATGGGCTTAACTGTAACACTGACTGATCTTTGCCGTTTATCAGTGAGAAGTGCAATAGGCACCAGATCTTCCTGAGTTTTAAAAGACTGTAGGCAGTGCTGCTTGCTAGTTAGCCAGCTAAAATTAGAAACATTGATCAGGGCATCACAGTGAAAGGAAATTTTCCAGTCCCCATGAATCTAGGGATAGTGATGAGACAGCATTCCTTGTTGAATCCCTCTGATAATTACACTTCTGGCAGAAAGTAGATAGCATGATGAAGCTGGAAAATGATGAAAAGAAATTAAAAGCAGCACAAGAATGAAGGAAAGATTCTCAAAAAACTTTGGATGAGGTCTTGAACAGAAACAGTCTTCCAATCCTGCACTTCCATTTTGCCGTTTGACTGCTTTAATTTCTAACTGCATTGGAGAAACATAGAATTAACCTTACCCTGTTCTCTGAGCATTAGTCTTAGTGATTTATTGTGCTGTCTGTGCTCATTCTGTGGGGTTAGAAGAGAAGAGAGCTTGCTCTCAACATATCCCCTGGGATACAGGGTCAGGTTTCTGTCCCAGTAGACACTGACTTTATCAAAGGAAGTGTGCACAAAATAACAGGCAATGCCATAGCTTGGCTGAAAGCTTTGTCTTAAATCCCATTAAAAAGGACTTTAATAAAGTCTTTCAAAAAAGACTTTATTTCAAATTTCTTGAAGCATGTTCTATTCAAAAACCTAATTAGATCATCCATAAAATATGTCTGGGAGAATCTTGTATAGGAATCTTCATTTTTTTCTGAGACAAAAGCTGATTATATTATTAGACAGAAAATAGAGCAAAATGTTGATTAAAAATTATTCCTCTCTATGCAGATTTATCATTTAGACTATAGTACATATTTGAGACAGACCATGTAAAATTAGATACTTAAAACTTCATATTTCTATAGAAAAGGATGAAAAATAGCCACTTTAAATACACTTATAATGTAATAATACAACTTATAATGTAACTGAAATAGAAAATATTAAATTCCCAGTTCTGTAAATTATTGGTGACTAAAGCTTGAAATCATTTCATCAAGCAGAAAGTGAGTATCAAATCTTATTTTTGTTCCACATTCCAACAAAACAAAAACCTTTTGAAAAAAATACTTTTAAAGAATCAAAATGTATCTCTGTATTTCATTTAAACTGATAACAGACATTTTCCAGCTTTGAACTGTTTCTAATTAAAAAAAAATATTTATTGCCTGAAATATTGCCTGAAAATCAGAATGTATGCTCTTTTTCCCTGTACAGAGCCTAAAATGTTTGAGCTGGTACTCATTGAAATCTGTATTATTTCTCCTTGTTTGTAATGGGAATGCCTCAGATCCAAAGTGAATGTAAAACTGATACACAGCAGCAATCAGAATTCTATTAAGATCTTTGGATTTTATGGTCCATTTGAAAACTTCTGAAATTATCTTTTAGGTACATCAATACATTCTAGTTAACTTTTCAAACTGTTTTTGTTAGGTACTTAAATCCTGTAATTTCTGGAAAAAAATAATTGATTTGGATGGTTGTGGAGGAAGAGTACTAATTGGTTACAAAATACAAGGCATTGCAGAAAATTACATACAACTTCATCTTACAGGAATAGCTATTTAATTTAGACATTTGAGATCAAATTTCACAAACAATACATGGTAGAATGAGAATTTTTAGGTCACTATATATTGACATTTCCTTTTTTTGGGTCTAGAAGCAGAAGCAAACTGGAATATAAAATGTAAAAAAACCTGAAGGCAAAGTGATTCCAGAACAGTGATCTTGGTGTCTGGCAGACGTGGGCAGATAGCAGTTAAGTTCTCCAAGGTCTGATCTCTGCTTACATTTCTGAAAGGACATAGTGCATGTGAGATTGTTCACACTGCATCTAAAACATGTATATTTTAAGAATAATTCCAAGTCATCACATATATAGTGTAGCTGATCCTGGCTGCTCTTATGTGAAAACACAAGAGCAGTACCAGTGAAGGGAGGAAGAAACTTCAATTCTGGGCCTTTCTCAGCATAGCTGATGTTCAGCTGCTCTGATACTTCTGCTTCTAAAGAGACCTGTGTTTGAAATGGAGCTGCTTACTATCAAATTCAATTAAAAATGGGCACCATGGACTGCTTTATTTTGAATTGAGTCTTCCTTTCTGTTTTGAAGCTGATCTGTCTTCCAAACAATAAACCCTAAGGTATTATTTAGTGTGATAGTTCAGGCACTTTCTGAGAAAGTTCTACTTTTTTGTCCTGGTTTTTATTGCATTGAAAAGGATTTTTAAAGGAACACTTTTCAATTATAATTAGTCCTACTTTTGTTTATGCATAGTTTTGCAACTGCTATTGTATCCCCATGGGCATATACCGGTCTGTTCAACCTGAGACATAAAATTGCAATATTGAGACACTCAGTTGTACAATTCCTAGTAAAGGAACACATTCTTTAAATTGATTGTGATGATGTGTGCACATGATCAGTTAAATGCCTCAAGAGCAGAGAATGGGGGAGAAGAAATCTGCATTGTTACATGGCACTAGTGGTCTTTATGAACACTTTAGAAACAATGCAGTATGTAGAATTCTATTCCAGTCTTAATAAAATAGTAGTAAAATGTTGAATTTATATTTATTGACTGTCAGCTTGCCTTTAACTGGTATGTTGCACTCCCTAGAGAAGACTTCCTGTTGTACTCAGTACTTAATGTGTGGATAGAGAAGAAAATTCTTCAGCCAGGTACTGGGCAAATACCATGATAGCCTTTGGATCCACCTTGGTGCAGAATTTAACATTCACTATTGATTCTTCATGACCATATTGATTTCAAGAGTATAACCATTTCTTAATACTCTTCTCCATAATACTTCACATGAAATGATAGCTTGTGTATTTTGAAACCTGAAATCTGGCACAGTCTTCATTAAAAGTATGATTATACCAACAAATACAGAAATATTCAAATAATTTTCTTAAAGCCAAAGTTCTTGCATATTTCCCAGCATAGCTGTGTTAAATTTCCTGTGATTTACTCTGTTGCTTTCAGTTATCGTTTGCCACTCAAACCAGGACATTGTGATAGATAGTGCAGGTAAATTATGTGCTGGCTAAAAACATGAGCTAAAAACATGTGATACTCATTCAGCTGAATTTTCTTTAAATTTTGAGTCTTATGTTGACCTTCATGAAGGGGATTGTTCATTAGTGTATTGCTATGTGACAGACATTTTCAACTTAAAAAGTAGGTTATTAATATGTTTATAATATGTTAATTCTTCTTCTCTTCAGATGTGGGCACTGTTAGTCCAAAATAAAACATGCAGAATGACTCTACACTTTGATTTAGGTCTTGAATTGGGTGTGAACAGTTAGAGTAATAACAAGATCTCACATAAATAGGGTGTAAAAAAAGTGTCTGCCTTATGATATTGAGGAAATACAGAGAAAATATTTTGCAATTTTTGATGATGAAGTCTGCTTATTAATGTACAAATATACAGAGTAATGAGTCTGCAGCTTTATGTCTACTTCTGATTTCCAAGAAGAATCCAACTGAAATGTATTAATAATTTGATTTAATAATAATGTTCTTTATCTATAATGAGCTATATCCACCTACCTATGTAATGTTATTCACAGATCTATGGGTTGTGACTGTAAGTGACCTTTCCCTGGGGATTCATTGCTGCCAATCCAAAAGGACATACTAATAATTGAGATGTATTACATCTTAAAAAGACCATAAGGCCTTAAAGACAGTGCAGGTAACTTGTCTGATTAGAAAGAACCATACAATCATCCAGTAGTAGTGCTTGTACTATAGTTGTTCCTTAGTCTGTGGAACTGTAAATGATTTTATGATTCTTGGTTTTGGTTTTTTTTTCCTTTTTATAAATGTATTCCTAAAAGGCCAGCAGAGGTAGAGTGGAGAGCTGGTGATGTACATCTACAAAAAGAAACTGGCAATTAAAGACACAGGGAAGAGGTTTAGGTTCTTCTTACTTGCTCATGTACTACCTTTCTGATCTCTTCCATTCCCAGACTAGCTCAGTTCGGGAGGAAGCACGTCTGGAGTGTCCCTCAGAGATACCCATACAATCAGGGTTGGTTCTGGTACCGCAGACACATCCTATTCTTCTCTGAGGGTTCAGTTTTGAGAAGCACTGTGGGTGTCTAAGGCAACCCTTCTTTCTGAGCATTTCTTATCAGAGCTGGAAGAAGACTCCTAAAAACTGCTGTTTTGTACAACACCACCAAGGTTGCTTTAGCTTACACACTGTTCATGTAGAGACAGACCAGATTGCAGATGCACAGTAAATTTCAAACTGTCCTATATTGCAGGGTTATGCTGCACATTAGCTACATTATAGTAGGCACAAGGTTAAAAAAAAGAGCAGGCGAGGAGGTAAAGAGGACGATCTGATGATCTGAGTAGTGATAGACCAAAGAATCAGTGAATGATCTGATTAGTGATAGACCAAAGAATTTCTGTATCTGTGTGGAAAGCAATGTAGTGAAAATCAAACTGCCTTGGACATTGTTCATGTTCATTGTACATGTTCATCATTAGAATCCATCTGCATGGGAAAGATGATCACCATTTACCTATCCAAGTGTAGTGATAGTGCCATTTAACAGTGCTGACTAGTCACCTCAATGAATAGAAGGTCTGATTATTTCTTAGTTAGTAGATAATATGCTGAACAGAACCCCATGAAATTAACCTTTAAGATGACACAGTAAAAGGAAATGAGTCATTCCAGGCAATGTTCATCACTGTGTGAGCACCAAGCTTGCCAAATTAGTTCTGTCATAGTGTGGGTGAAATGGAATCAACCCATATTGTTCATACATTTGCTGATCATACTGACAGATTTGGGACTGCTAAATAGAATAAGCTTTGATTTACGTGTAAATAAAGAAAAGGTTTTTATTACAATTATACTTCACAATTGGTCTGAAGTGACTGATTAGAGAGAACTGAGAGTTCCTGAGACGTGTGTAAAAGAAAGGACAAAAGAAAGCAAAATTCTAGGCAAGGGCTTTCATGACCAGTGAAAGTATGGCTAACGGGGAAGTAGAAACAGCTTTAGTTTTAGACAATACTAATGGAAGAAAGAATTATCTTTCATCTTCTTATTCACAGACCACTGTAGTATTCTTAGAAGTATCAGCCTATCTCAGTGATAGTAATAGCTCTACAATCAGCACAGTGGAACCTGACTAACTAGTTAAAAGGTAGGGGCTTTCTTCTGATTCAGTAGAGAATATGAGACAAGGAACACACTTCTCACATTTTAGGAAGGAGTAAAGATGCAAAGAAGGCACTGAACAAACCTTCAAGTGCCACAATCCCCCTTGTTGAGTATGGTGCAGACAGACTGGCAGACATGATAAAAACAGCTGAGGCACACATTTCCCTATCTGAATGAATAACCATCATTGATGCACACTGATGGGCAGCAGTGCCATCTCAGGTGTTCTGTCTCTGAATGGAGACTATCTGAGAGAGCAGTGACAGTGACTAGCAGAAAAACATTTCTCTCTGGTGCCTATGGTTACCATATATGTGGAAAAATTTGGTGCCACCTAATGGACAACCTCCCAAATCCTGAATTTCAAGTATGTTCAACTATAAAGGAATGCTTTTGCAAGGGATCTATCAAGGTCTATTACCTATATTTGTTAGTGCTTCACACTAAGAATTTCTAGTTCAGTAAGCTTAATCACGTATCTTGGGGTGTAGCATGCACTGTTTAGAGATGAGGACTTAATAAGCCCCACAGGTAATAGAAGTATTTCTGTGTTTGTTGGCTTTAAATTTATGAGCTGGGGACATCACCCAGCTTCCTCAATTTCAGCAGCATAACAATGCTAAATTATTGCACCTAAGTGTGTGTTTATGGGTGAAATTTAACTAGCTGTTTTGTCAATGTGAGATAGATTGTTCTAGATTATCCTTAAATAATTGTACTGCTATGGCTCCATGGACATAGCTATCTCTCTTAGTGGAAATCATGACTGTGTCAACAAAGTATTGCTTTAGCCCATGGGGTTTATATTACAAAGCACATTTGCAAAAAAGGAGTTGGACAACACCACTACCCACACAATGACTGTCGTAATGAACAATTCTACAAACAATTATTATTCCTGCAAAAGCTGTTAGTGATGACCTGAGTGTTTGTCATGTACTTCAGAAAGCAAAATAAGTAAAAAACTGCCTCTACTTGATCAGATGAACCATCTAGCATGTCCAAAAAACAGTAAATTAAACATATATATCTGTGATATGTGTATAGCTATATGTATGTTTGTGTCTGTATGGTTATTTATGTTTGCACACATGCACAAACATTTATATAGTCAGATATGTAATCATATGGTTATATATATGACTATGACATAGACGCAGGAACTCCCTAGGCGAGTGTACAGCATGGTGTCTTCTGCTTAGTAATCCATGGACAGCTCTTCCTGCATGCTGTTGTGTAGTCTGCCATTAGACATCAAGCATAATGGCCTTCCACAGAGTAACTATCTGTTGTAGGTTGTAATATGTCCTTTTGCTTGCCCAAGCCTGTCCTCCTGGTAGCATCAAATGTGAGCATTAGCATTAGAATTTCAGTGTGGACATCATTCCTGCTTCTCAGCTATGACTGAACTAAGCGGAAGAACAAGTAAAATCATGGGCAGTTTGGTGAAGTTGAATTTATAAAAGCATATGCTTTGAACAGGTGCATACATGAATGAAACCAAGATTCCATCTGCAGCTGCATTTATATGTCTTCAAAGTGCATTACAGATTCAGTTCTTTTTCATTTGCCTGTGAAGAGAGAGGTATACAGTATGATTAGGAGGGGTCCTGCAGTCCTCCAGGCAACTGGCAAAGAATAAATACAATTGTAAATTATATTTCTATTGCTTCTTAGCCTTTGGAATGAACTGGGAAAGTGCCCGGGCTTTTTATTTTTTTCTTTAAAAATTGGTGTATCCATTCAAGACAATATTTATTATCACCTGTAAAAAATTACCAAATTAGTTGAATGGGGTTCACTACTTTTAGAGAAAACAATTATTAGTTTCTGTGAAGATAAAGCCTTTGAAATGGTGCTGAGTTGATATACAATTTATCAATTCCTTGGTTACCTTTTACCCAAGGAGAATTGCTAAAGCTCTTTCATCTCTAAGGAACAGAATATCATTTGTTCTTTACTCTTTTATTGTAATCAGTATGTTTGTGGGATTTGTAGTTTCATCTGACAATTTTTACCTCTTGCATATATATTTACTATTTACACCTATGGTTATTTAACTGATTCACAGCATTTCACAGATACAGTTACTCAGTTTTGAGGAGAGAGTGCTTTTGCTTAAATTTTCTCTAGGAGAAAGAAAATATCTGAATTTTATCACTTATATACAAGACCTATTTTTCCTCCTTTTGCCTGGGAAATAATATTTATTGTTTTGATGTAAAGAAGCAGAAATGATTGGTTTACTCCCTTACAGTGTTTGACACTAATAATTTTAATATATCAGTCCTGGAAAAAATTTTTAACTGTACATTAGCTTTAGTGAAATGAAAGCAGCTTTAAAAGATTAAATAGTGAAATGATCAAACTTCTTTGTCTTTGTTGATCCATATTACATATTTGAGCTGGAGTCTGCAGAGTTGAAATGTCAGCTTAACACTTACATTTGGCAGTTTAAAAATAATGCTCGATACCTCACTTGGGGCATGTTTTTGAAAGCGAAAAGGATATTGAAATGCCCAGTGAAGCTAAAGTGAGGATGCAATGCTGAGAATTCCGTTAACGGTTCAGTGTTTAAATGTGGGTTTGGTGCCTAATTAGGACATGCAAGTTTTAAGATAGAGAGGCAGAGGTTATTGTAGGGCTACTATATAGTTGCTAAGCTGAGGCTATGAGAGCATCAAAATAGACAGGCTTTTTACTGTTGTTGCTACAGGGCAAGAGTTTGCCTCCATAGGCAGCAATTATTGACTGCTGAGCAGCAGTAGAAAGAGCAGGATGAGTGCTTGTACTGCACCATTGGCATACAGCACTCAAGCTGGGGGTGCATCCTTCCAGCACCTTCCCTGCCCCTACCTAGCCATAGTTTTATCAAGTCCATCTCCTCATCCTTTGACCTAAGATGTCTTAAATCAGATCTTGTAGGCTGTATTATTCCCTATAAGTTCTCATGTACTCTATTACTTCAGCAGAAAATGTCCAAAGTGCCTTCAGGAGACTTGAAATGAGCCCTGAAACTACCATCCCTGACTTCCTGTTGCTTGTCATCAGCTGCAAGCAAGATCTTATTATGGCTGTTGTCATCCTTGGGGTGACAGCGGCTTCTTCCCTGGGAAAACTTTCCCTGGAGGAGCATGAATAATATTTCTAGAGTTGTAATTATCAGTAAGGGAATGTGGTATCATACACTTGTTTTGTTTGTCTTTCTGATGCTGAATTCTATACATAAATGGTGATCATAAGAAACAGACAACTATACAGTGACTGGCTAGTAAAATATTATTTGGTTTAGTGTAGATAATGAGTAGGTAGAAGCTGCTGCTAATCAGTATGTGTACCAAAGCTAGCATGAATTTACTTCAAGGATTTAAAATATATAAATAAATAAATACATACATACATTGACTTAGTAAAGCAAACAGGTGATAAATGTGCTCTGTACTTGTCACACATGAGGCCACAAATACTTCCACACAGAGGACATGGATATGGTGTTTTGTTTGATACCAAAGGAGAGCAGAATCCTTGCCCTGACCAGTTCTCAGGCTCGCTGACTTCTGGCCCAGCACCATGTTTAGGAGGTTCCACCTTCCCTTCCAGTACCTGCTGCCTAGGATCATTGGACAGGATGTCATGTTGGCTCCTGCTGTGCCACTACTTGCAGGTGCCTCCATCAGGCATCCCCTGCCATGGTCCCTAGGTGGCCTCTGGCATTCACCTCCCTCCATCTCCTGGATCTTCAGGTTCTTCCCCACTTTCCACATTTCTATTCCAGCCAGGATCTTCACTTTGTTCCAAACTCCATTCTCCTATCCAAGGCTACTTCTTTTCAAGACCCCCCCTTTTATTCCCTCCTTTTGTTGCTGGGCCCACTAGCCCTCCAGTTTCATGAAGTAAAGATATCTATGTTCAGCACATCACATGATCAGTCTGCTAACTGGTAGTTTGGTCTCATTTCTCATTACTAATGGATGACTTAGGGAGCATGACTTTCCTTTAGCCCAGACGTTATCAAGATTTCAAACCAGATCATACTGCTTGCAGTTAGCAAGTAGCTACTTCTTCCTGAGAGTTCAAAAGTTCAATTTCAAACATTCATGCACACGCCCTCATGCACCCAATTATTTGCATCCTGCTAAAGTTCACAGTTTATGCTATTTTTGCCAATTATAATACCAATGATTTTTTCTAGCCCTACTGAAAACATTAAAAAAGAACCACACATTTATCGTACAAGCTCCCTCCAAGAACCTGCAGGTGTCATGGATTTGCTATTGAAATTATTATTGCAACTCTGAAGTGAAGAAGGAACTCATGGTCATGTCAAAAAAGTGTTCCTTCTGTCTCCTGGGAATAATGTAAATCCAACTTTTGAATCAAAATTTGACAACAATAGAAAGTATGGAACAGTCAAATAGGAACATACCTGTGTTACTATTTTATTACTTTGCTCCTTTCCTGTAGCTTCTACTCCTGCCCCATCTGGCATAGAGGTAATTAGTTCTTGGTCTTTGCTGACTGTTTTTTCTATTTTTCCCTTGATGCTGCTTCTCATATCAAGTTCTTAAACTATGACTTGATTTACAGAAACTTATTATAATAAAATAAAAAAATCTTATAAGAGAAATAAATTACAGTAAGGTGATTAGGTAGGTAGCTGCCAAATAATCACCATCACATCTTGAATGTACAGTATAGCTTCAGTAATTGTGCATTCAAATTTCTTTTAGAGAACTCTACAGAGAATGACATAACCATGGGCCTAATACTACATCATTTATTTACAAGACTATTTCTTAATTCATGTATGAATTGTACATTTATAACAATAAACCTGTTTGTGAGAATAATGTTACTTCCTTGATCAAGAACTTCAAATATCTTACCTAAGATTGCATAATGGGCTTCTTTTCTAACCACAAGTGAAAGAAGGGTACCCCAAGGGATGTGATTCATCTCATTCCAAATAAGTGTCAGTTGAGATGAGCTATCCTAAGAGGAGCCTGCCTCTTTTTATTCATTAACTACTCAAAATGCCTGGACAGCTACTGAAGCAAGATGATTACCTTTAAACAGCTAAAAATTGTCCCATTGACTCTAAACCCAAAACAAGGTAAAATGAAAGGGAGATTTGCGTGCATGATAGTTCTTCCCTGCAGACATGCATACTGCTGTCCATGCTCTTTTCTTCATTGTTCTAAATATGTTCAAAATCTGATGAAAATTATTATATGAATTTTCACCTATTTTTTAGATTATTGATTGTTGAAATGAGCCAATAATCAGACAGATATGCTTCAACGTACTTTCTACTGTGGTCCTACAGGTATGGGCATGCTATATGTCAGGGATTTGTACAAGCATCAAATTAACATCTACAAGAGAAGCATAGCAAATGTTGATTGAAATAAAATCATTCCAACATTAGAATTTTATAGTTCTGACAGCTCTATTAGGGAAAGATATTTTTATGTCTCATAAGAAAACAAGTTTCTTAATCTCTGTGAACAGGTTTCTATTCCCTGTAGAAAACCCAATGCCTCTTCCTTACAGGCTGCTATATAATTTCTTTTCCCCCCTAAATTAGTGAACTGGCACATCTAGTCACATTTCTTCAGCAATGTTTATGTATTTGATTAAGTATTAGAGAATCGATTTACATCTCAAAAAATATCAATAAGTACTTACAAGCATTTCTATTTGTACTGTAATTTAAATTCTATATTCTGCCGTTGTACTTCCTAGTGATACCAAACTACTGTTGTTGGTGACAAAAATGTCCATGAAATTATGGAAGATATTAGAAATAATAAAACAACACAAAAACCAAAGCCATCTACAATTAAAAAAACCCAAACACATACACACACCAAAACAAAAACAAAAACAAAAACACAAAAGCCCAAAGCCACAACAAAACAAACAAAAATCAGTAGCAAACTCACATCACTACTATATTTTCTCATGGCTATGCTCTTTCACCTGTCCCTGTGTATGTGTTGGATCTCTTGCAAAGTAAATTTTTATTTCCTGAAAAAATTGGATAATTTTTTTTAGTTTCTAATTAAATACTACATCAAATTAAAAATTTAGTATGGAAAAATAATTTTGAAATTAAAAAGTTATTTACTTTGAAAAAAAACCAACAAACTCTTCAATTTTTCCAGCTAAAACTTTTTAAAATTATTTTTGACATTACTTCAATGGTAATGAATCTGCCTACCTGGAAATCCATTATGTGACTGAAAAATTTAGCTCAGCTTCAATTAAAACATGAACATGTCGATTCCAAGTTAACATCATGGATTTACCTTACCTATGTACATTTTGACGAGCATTATTTCCCCGAACTTCCTAAAAGGAGAATTATATGTTTAGACTTGAAAAATAGACAAATACAGAGGATTAGAACTGCATAACACTAGCTAGCAGTTTGTATTCAGTTTCCTTAGTTTTCAGGTTACATGATTTTCACAAATTAGGTAATAGTGATTAAGTGCTACTTTAAATTTGAATAATCACAGTGTCAGAACTATAAAATTACCCCTAGGGTCTAGAGGATGGTAATCTGACAGAGTGACTCCTATTAGAACACATTAAGTAAAGATCTCACTCTATCCTATGTGACAGAGCGGTATTTTAAGGTCTTCAGTCATTCTTATTAACACTTGACTTTTTACTTTAACAGTTCACTTACTGTGAGTCACAAAAACTGTTCTTGATTGTCCATGATTTTAAGTAGCTGTACCATCCAATGCATAGCCACGGCCTTTGCTCATTCACAGCATGCTTTCACTGTTCAAATTATCCAAATAATTCCTTTATTTTCCGAATTCTTAGTAGTGACATTGCTGGAGACCAGACAGGGCTTAATCAAGCAATGGTAGACCTCCAGGGCAGTGCAGATCCTTCAAGGAGCAGCAACAGAGGCAGCAGGTTAGGAATCCTCAGTTAAGAGTAACTTAAGTAAGTTGTTCTTTCACTGTTGTGCTTTCTAAATAAACCCATTTTCTCAAACCCACTTTCTCCGAAGCATCAGGATGTGAGCGTATTGAGTCTTCTTACCCTCTGGATTCTTAAGTTGGCAATCATGTGATGATCTTAAAGGTGCCTTTTGCATACTTTTAACATCTCATAGTGATTCTGATCTTTTGCTTCTCTACCTCATACCTCTGTGAGTCACTGGAAAATGATGTTGGGTTACTCCCTGAACAGTTTTTCCTTATCTCAAGGGTTTATGGCCTCAGTCCTGTTCTTTATCTTTCTGCCAATGTCTCTTCATGTTTTCAGACTGCACTTTGGTTTAGTCAATCATTTCTGGAATTGTGGCTCTGCCTTGTCTTTTTAAGTCTGCTTTCCCATTCCTGAGCTAAGAGTCCTGAGAAGCCACATGTAAATATTTTGGGATCTTGATGACCTGCTAGTCTATGTGCCATGAATTTCCTTTTCCTTCCTGCACCATTACTTCTGAGAGTCCTACTTACATAAATTGCCACTCATATTTCATTCATACCAGTCTTAAGGTTTCTATTATGTAGACCCTAATCTTAATGAGTTTCTCTCTTTTCCTTGGTTTTTCTTGCTATTTGAGTGGCAACTATGATACTAAAGAATGCTACATATTTGTTCTTTTTTTGATGTAGCCATGGTGACTGGTCTTAATGGGGGATATTTTTGTTTAAGAAAGAGAAGTGAGAGAGGTAAGAGGCAGAACATAATGTCATGTATAAATTCTCCATTGACATATAGACGGTAGTGCTGCTGGGGATGGAGTGGCTGCGTCTATCTTGGATCCACTCTGTTGAGCTTGATGTTTACAAAGATTCACCTTGCTAAAGCAAAGAACAAGCCACAGGTATCTTAGCAATGGCCAGTGAGACTCCTCCCGTATGAGGTATGGGTAGTTTCACTGCTCTGTAGAAGACAGAACATTAAAAGTTTGGGGTTTTTTATTTGGAAGTACAAAAGACATCTTAACATTAATAAGTTATGTCAGTTTTCTTTTAATCTAAATTAAGAGTTGTGCTTGAAGTCTAATTGTTTTGACAACAGAACAGTGGTTTATATAGCCTTTGTTTGACATGTTTGATGTAGTAATTTATACTCTTAAGAAACTAGGGAATATAGAGTGTTCATCAGAGACACACTGTAACTTCCACAAGAACTGTATGCTTGCATCTCATGACATGTCCCTCTTTCCCCTCCAAAAGAAAATGTTAAACCCAAATATCACTCTATTTTCAGTTGTAATTGATAGAATCTGGACTAAGAGAACTGCGGTTGTGTAAATGAGAATAATATTTTCCTCAAAGATGGAAACTGAAATAAACCTCACTAAATTCTGAACACACCAATACTGAAAAATACAGAATACAGACAGGGATCTATTAGTCTAAATTGATATCTGTCACTAAATCCCCATAAAAACAGTGGGGGCTATGTGTTTACCACTCATGAAGGAGACAGCAAAGAGAAAATCCTGCAGCCTCATTGTTTACTAATCTTTAGGTGACTTTGAATTAAACAGACTTTTTCATCCTACTGTTGCAGAGGGTCTTTTTTAAGAAAATCTGGATTCATAGTAAACTGCTTTTAAAAGTGGCATTTCTTGTGAACAGAACCTGATAATGAAAAGTTTAAGACTTTCAGTTAAATTAGAGCCCTCTACAGGAAGCTCATTTCTCTGGCAGAATCATCCTAATCTTTCATATGACATTACTGAAAGCAAAATCAATAGATTATGCTCTGTAGCTTCAGTGAACAGTATGTTTTGAAAAACATTTATTTCTCTGAAACATGGAATAATTACGATGCACCACAGCATTTTGTTCAGCATGGTATAACAAAACATTTGCCTATAGCTCTAACATAATAGAATGTCTGAGAATAGAGTAGTGATAAAATTATTATAAATTTATCATTTATATCATGTTATTTTCATAAATAGTAAATCTAATCTTCATTTAACTTGCCAAGAACTTCTGTTCAAGTTGAACAAACACATCTAAATCATCACTTGTTGCCCTAGTGTAGTTCAAACTGAAGGGTGATCTACAGAATCATGTGCCAATATATAGAAATCTGAAGTCAGAGTTAAGTTAGAGATGTGTTCAGTATTGGGCTGATAATTGCAGCTGTACCAATCAGTGGTATGGTGTGCAGCTGTCTGAAAATGCCAGGTACATCCCAAATACAAGGTTGGTTGCTTTGTCTGTACTTGTTATAAATGCCATTTCATAGTAGCAACATGGCAGCCATGAGACATAGGCAGGTCCATTATATTATTTCTGTTTGATAAAAAACATAACCATTTTTAAGAACTGTGAGTGTTGTCTATATAATAATTATTGTAATAATGGAAAATATTCAGCCTGGGCGTGAAAGATGAATAGGAGAGGAAGCTAAAAGGTGTTTACATAAAATAATGATTTTTGGTGTGATTCGTGCCTAGCAGTAGAGGAAAATACATTAAGACATTGATGTTCATCAACCTATTTTTAACTATCAGAAAGGTTTAGAAATAAAAGAAAAATAACTGGAGAACACAGACCATAAAGTAATTCAGAGCAGAATGTCAGGCTGCAAGTTGATATTGTTTCTCCTTGTTCTGATTGCACATTTAACTTTTATAGCACTTTCTGAGATTTCAAACCAATGTATCTGAATTTTAATTCTTGTGTGAAGTAGAAAGACACAAACATTCACATTCTACTGATTGAAGCTGCTAGCCTACAGAGTCCAATTTTCTTTTCCACTGAGCATTGGACCAGTGAAAAATGAAACTCAAACTGACATGTTTATTTTACTTAATAATAAACAATACAAACTGTGAAGAAGCAGAGAATAAACTCCAGTATTCTGTGTGCATAATTATTGTGTAACCCAAACTAGAAGCTCTATTCTAATACTGTAGTGTCTAGAACTTTTGAAATTCCAGTAGGAGAGCATCTCTGAGACTTAAAAAATAGAAAAAAGGGGGGTTTTACTGCTTCTCAGGCACCTTGGGTATACTGAATAGGAGACTGTAGGATGGCAGTGTATGCAAAGTAACTAAGATTAACTTTATAATACTGTACATCATGATACAGATGGTAATCAAATTTAAAAGATGTTCAGTGGCTTGGTATAGTATTTCTGTATTTGAGACTCATATTCAGAGAAATAAAATCCATTGATGATTTTCAAATTCCTTTCAACTTAAATTATGCAGCCAGCTCATATCTTAAGGAAGAATCTGAAGTGGACAGAAAATGGAGAAAATAACAAAAGATTGGTGGAAACTGCGATACCTATTATGTATTCCAATTGACAATCTCTAATACCAAGACCTATTCTGTCTGCATATTTTATTATTTGTTTTGTGCTTTTTTATCGCTATACAACCACATTCAGTTAGACAGTACAATTTTATCACCCAGGTGGTGTACTGAAGGTTGTATTTATTTAGAGCAGCCACCCTAGAAGAATAGGAACTCTTCAAATATATTTATATTTATCTATATCCTTGCAAAGAAATATTTCTGCCCTTGATCACTATTAAGGAAGCAGATATTAAAACCAGAAATTATACAAGAATATCTGGGAGAGATGTGGGGACAGACACTATAACCTTTCCAAATCCAGGTCATGCCTACCCCTCAAGGAAATCATGGACACTTTTTCTATTTTGCTGTTTCCCATTCTTTCATTTGCTTTTCCGTACCATATAGTTAGTTTCTTTCTCAAGGGTGCAGGATAAAGGAACAAATCCCTCTCCAATCAGCTCAATATGCAGTCATGAGATGTAACAACTAGTAAATGCATTGTTCCATGAAGTAAGTGAAAATAACAATGTTCAAGATCTTAATACAAAGCCAAGGACTCACCAGTTACAGAAATGGAAGCTACAAGTAGCTCTTCTGGGTCTGAGATATTCCTGAAATACACGTGGGTTAATAAATTTGACATAACCATGATATCATCTAATCTTCACTTTTGACCATTAAAAGCAACAATTTTAATGTCAAGGGTTCTGTATCACTAATAGCATAGAAAATTCAGTGGCAAGAACTAATTTGAAAATTAAGGGTATTATATTTTTGGTTGGATCAAGACCATAGTTGGTGATACTTTTTTGATCACTCTCACTAAGTCTGCCTTGAATAGCTTTTCTTTAGTGTAACTCCTAAAAGAGGCAATAGTACAATGGTTCACTTTATCAGTTCTCAGATGTTTCTTACAGTTTAGCTTTAAATAGGATGACAGTTGATTAGTTTAATTAATCATTACTTAATGAGGGCAGAGTCTACCCAAAGGAACTACATCAAAGTACTTGTGCCAAAAAGTAGAACAAAGAAAAATTGCTTTTGTTTAAATTTATCCTAAGTACTGTGATCCATGATACAGGATGCAATTATATCTAACTTTTAAAACTGACAAGTTAAACTGAGATTTTAAAAGAAGCTATGAGATTTAGACATACAGAGATTTCAACAATATCCTTGGAACTAATTTCTGATCATATGATATTGCAGACATTTTCATTGTTGCTAAATATTTCTCCTCTTCATGAAAAAACAGATAGTTTGAGTGCATACCCACTCAAGTACCGGAGTTCAAAAAGGTAAGGAACACTTAGCCATTATTCCTCGGTTAGATCAAATCAGTTAATTCACAGAGCTGCACTCTGAACTATTTATGGATGTCACCATGCAGCTCTAATATCTAATCAGCTATTCTGCTTTCTTTGATGTATAGAGCTACAGCATATATGGATAAAACAATAGCATAGTCTATAAAGCAATATTTAACTATTTTACACAGAATCACAAAATAGTTGAGGCAGAAAGCACCTCTTAATACTTCTTAACAGTCCCTGGCTCTCTGCTGTTAAAAGCAGATTTCAGGTTTTATCAGTACTTAGCTTCCATTTTACAAGCTGTCAAATGACTAGTTAAAATATCATAAAAAAGAAAACAGTTATGCAATTTTCAGGTTTTGTTTTTATCGGTTAACAGATAATTGGACTACTCATACCTAAACAAAAATAATAAATGTTAATGCTTTACTAGTTTCTAAAAAGAGGCTGGCAACCTTGAAGAGCATTAAGCTGCATGTGTTAAGTATGGCAATATAATGCAGTACAGCAAAATTTCTTCCCCTCCTTCCCATGAGGGTTTTTCGTGAAACATGGGCCCTTCTGCACTTCCGCAGCCTAAGCACTGACCCTCCCTTCAGGAGCAAGCTCTCAGTTTAAGCACAGAGAGCAACAACTATAACAAAAACTGGAGACTTTGAGATATTTATTTGGTACTTATAAAGAACACAAAGGCTATACTGTGTCAGAGGAAAGGTACACATAGATCTTTATAATGTCTCCAACTGTGGACAGTGACAGATGCCTATGGAAGAATATTTGAACACAAGTATCTTTCTTACTCTCAGTAGAGTAGGACTGTAGCCTTTAATTTTTTTTTAGGGATAGGATGGGGTTAATCTAGTTAAATGTGGATTTCTTCATGGCACTTACAAATGTATGAGATTCCCTCTCTGAAGTAATCATTTTCAACTGCCGAAAATAATGAACTTCTATTTCCAGGTTCTACATGTTACATAAAGTAGATACCTAAAAGACTGAGCAAATCATGAGTGTCAGCACACTTAGTGGTCATGATGTATAAAGCTGATCTGCTGACTGCAGGAGCTGATATCACTAAAAATAACTCGTTGCTCACCATCAATGCAAGATGCAGCCATCCCAATAAAATAACTAAATAAATATGATAGCAGAAAATATGTCTCTGATAATCAGGACAATTACTAGATCTTCCTCAGTCAACAGAGTTGTCATGGAGTAATGTAAATTTTCTCATCTTCCTGTTTTCTCATCTTTCTGTTTGTTTTTCTGTCTACTAAATTGGTGATTTGAAGCATACAAAGTTTTTGAAATGTGAATAACATATTCTGACTACCAAAGACCAGTTGCAGCAGTCCACTCCAGTTGTGATTGGGTTTTAAGCAAAAAACTTTTTTTATCACCAGCCTCCTGTGAGTTCTTGGGACTGTTTTCCTCTTTTTGTTAATAGACTCACTTTACTCCTAAATGTTTTCTTTGTAACATTTTTATTTCCCCCAGCAAAAAGTAGTTAGTAGTTACTCCTAAAGAGAAGAGAAATCATATTCTTGACTAAAACATTTTCCTGAGACCCCAGGGCTGTTAGTCAGATCAACTGAGTCATGTTTAAATTGCTTTGACTTTAAACATTCATGAATCCACAAGTCGGCCAATAAAAAGAAAATACTCCAATACCGGCAGCTTAAATGGATCTGTGTGTGAGCCAAGGCTGTTGAGATTCAATTTCCCTTTGGTTTGCTACTTTATTCACATGTGCTCATCCTTTCTGGCCAAGTGAGCGAATGCGGTGCTGTCTCAGTACTGAAAATCTCACCAGTGGAAATTAGACCCAATTTCCAAATCCTGGCACTGCAGTGGTACTTGGTTAGGTTCTTCCTGCTGGTATTTTAAATTAAAGCAAGGTGTTGATGATAGCCTTGCTGGTCCCCTGGTAAATTTTCTTCTGAAGTCATGCAAGCAGGATGTGAAAAACTTAAGAATAGTAGCTTGATGCATTTTGTCAACAAAATGTGTTTTGTTTTGTTTTTAGAAATAAGGATCTTACCCACTTTCTCAAATACCTAAAAATGTACAGTTTTATTCTTGTTCATTGTCAATACACTGAAGCAATGGCTTGGCTTGTCTTTGTCAAGAGATTCATACTGTTGTACTCAATATCCTACACCACGACAGTATTATGAAGGCACACATTGATAGGAAAACAAAAATAACCTCAGTTCTGTCCTTTCTGGAAGCGTTCTAAAGAGAGAGTGCATGCTGTTATATTTGTATGGCAGAAAATCAAGAGGAGATGCATTCATTCATAATTACTGCTGCTTTCTCCAGAGGATCTGAGCTTAAAACCAGATCTGCTCTAACAAGCAAAAGCAAAATCATGCTTTTGAATGATGACTGTTAAATGAAAGGGTCTAAATTTTAGTAAAAGACAAATCTATTTTGGCAGTAAGCAGCTGGCTTTACTGCTTTCTCAGTATCACTTTTTAGTCATTCTGCAAAGTCCGTATTTCTGTAAACCTCTGCAAACTAAATGATAAATTCTTACTGAGAAAAGTTATGAGCAAATCTGATATTTCAAATCCTCATTCATGGAATTCTATGGAAAATTTTGTAATCTAACATTATAGCGTTTGTTTCTCATATTCTTCCATTGTCATATGATTTCATCTGCTTTATTCCATGAACAATTCTCATTATATTTTATTTATTAGCTTGTTTCCCCTTATGTTTCTCTTCACATTTCACTTCATTATTTTTCCCATTTGTTATATGCAACAGCACAGGATTTTGAAATAAAAAAAAGACCCAGGTGAAGACTTGGTTTTATCTGTGTAAGTGGTAGCAAGCTAAGTGTTTGTGCTTTTCCTTGCTGTGTGGGTGATGTGTTTTTCAGATGGTTTGTAATGCATTGCTTTTAGTGGACTGTTAAGAATTCAGTATCTTGTCCCATGAAGCATTTTTTTTTCCTTTAGGCTTGGATTTTGACATTTATGCATTAGTGATAATTATAGAGCCATAGAATCATAGAAGTTAATCTCTTTGGAGTCATCCTCATGACTACTTCAAAATATGAATGTAGCTCTTAGAACTTGAATTGTAACTTCCAGATATGAATCTACAGTTTGCTTTTTCTAAGCATTTTATTGTCACCAAAATATTTCTCATCAGAATACACTTCACATGGTTTATAGAGGGATTGACCCTGCAAATACTGATCATAAAACTTCCTTATAATGATACCTGACTCCATGCTGAGTCTCCTGGCTCAGTCCTGAGATACTTGGAAGACACAACAGATTAGATCAGTATACAGTATTTTTCAGCCTCTTTATCATAGCTTTGTTCCTATCTTCCACAATGAATGTTAGTCTGTTTTGTCACTTTTTCATAAGAAATTATATGGAATTAAAATTTAAACCTAACTATTTCCACGCTGATGTTTGAAATGTGAAGGTACATTTTTCATTTAAAATCAGTTTGCCCAACTGCCTTCATCTTGTATATTAAGTAAAAAAGTAGAGGAAATGTATTTGAATTATCAAATCACATTCACAAAATTAGTCCCATTTTGAGGCTTGGCTTCTTAACAGCAGTGTGCCACTGTAGGGAACAGTTATCTTCCAAGACCATGGCTGGCCAGGAAATGTCTGATATGTAAAATGTTTTGGTTTCTTTCCATGTTGGTAGGTGTGCATGTTTTTGATATTGCAAAAGTTTTTTTCAATGTCATGCAGCCCGGACTGTAAAGAGTACATGTATAGTGTGAATCAGAAAGGAATTGATCTCCTGACTTGTTTCAACAGGTAAGTTATAGCTGACAGGACAATAACATTCATCAGTCTAATCTGTGTGAAGTGAGAGAGCTTTGCTAATGTGTTGTGCCATTTAAACAAAATTCACTGAATGTCACATCAAATCTTTTTGTCAAAGCAGTCTAACTGATGCCTTTTTCCAAAATCTGTATGCTGACCTCATGCTGTTTTGCCTTCTTAGGAATGCAGGTGTTGGAATGGAATGGCATCCCCTTGACTGGGAAAACTTACGAAGAAGTCCAGAGCATTATTATTCAACAGAGTGGGGAAGCAGAAATATGTGTAAGACTGTGAGTTTTTCCCCATCTTTCTGTTTCCATTTTTTTTGGCTTTTCATGGCTTTTTTTATTCTTTTTAAATTTACAATTGTTAAGGTGGAACCTTTGTTAGCATGAAGCACAAATATAATAATTAGCAAGAGATCACTGTGAGTGTGGGAGTTCTGTTTGTTATTTTTTCTTTCTTAAATCATAAGGAAAGATAAGCTGAGGCAGATGTTAGTAATTATGTGTTTATAAACAATGATAACTCCATTGTCAGGCCACAATCTCCTCTCACTGGTACACATACAATTCACTGAATTTACTAGGGTTAGAAAATGGTGGTAATTTAGCACTAATCTGACTTGTACTGAAATCTTTATGCTTTAGATGAAAGTCACTTAAGTATCATGAGAAATGTATAAACTTGCATTTAATCCATGAAAGATTTCACCTTAAAAGAACCTTGTCTTTTCAGCTCTTTAACAGCATTGCAAATACGTATCAGCTAAGAAGGGGCCATCCTTGGGAGCTGCTTTCTGTCATGAACCACTACTCATTTATCTACTTAATACAATAATGAGGGTATGAGGAAAGAGTTTCTTTTGTCTCAGGCTTCTCATTGCTTTCTTTAGGGACCTGAACATGCTCTCAGACTCTGAGAATCCTCAGCACCTGGAGCTGCATGAACCAGTAAAGCCAACAGGTAATCAACAATCCGTTGCTTTGATATTGTAGGACTAGATAGCAGCTGAAACTGAATGTGATAGGAGCTAGGATATTATTATTATTGTCAGTTCTGGTCTTTCATCCCAAATCTTGCCCTAGGCAGAAAGGGGCCCACACTTTATATACAAAGCAAAGCATTTATTGTTCATTCTTATTATTAGCCCAGTTCAATCCATACTGACCCAGTTTACACTATCTAATTAATACAAAGGAAATCTCAGTAACAATGAAGCAGCTAACTTCTGTTATTCAGAAAAAAATACTCCCACTAGCTGCTCCTTCATCTATACTTGCCACAGAAAACTGGCATAATGGTCCCCCCTTCAGCAGCTTCTCTGGGCTTTCTGGGCAGAACTTTTACTGTCTGGGCATTGCAGCAAGTTGATGGTGTCCTGAGGAATTTTCTGGAAGAGGGTGATGTTTGTTGTGAGAGCTTTTGACTCCTTCTTGCTGGGTGGTGGATGATATTTCTGATTCTTTCCTCATTGCTTCAGGATCTGCTTGGGGACTTTATGTTTTCCAGCACACCTAGGTCTTTCCTCACTGGTCAGCAGCAGCAGTTCATTGCATATGACTTGACATCATACACTTTACATGTGATATATTCTTGTTCTTTGTTCCTTCTATTGCCCCAAATATTTATTCTACTCAGCTCGTGAGTTTCCATCAGTGTCAGTAACTGACCAGCAAGTTGCTGGTATCTCTGGGGCTCCAGCTATCATCCTGTGCCCAAACCTTGCAGCATTTTATCACCCCAGGATTATGATCCTATAAACTACATTATTAATCTGGAGTCAGACACACTTCAATCTACACAATGCAATTACTGTTGTGCCTTTATATATCAAAATTTTGAAGAGTGGGCATTATACCACACAAGTAATTAGGTGAAACAACTTAGACAAATTAAGGTCATAGCATCTGGTCATTAGACATTTGTTTTTGCAGCCAGACAAGATAAAACAAAGCTCCTAGCAAACCGGAGCACGTACAAATAGCATACAAGTCCTAAGGCCCATGTTAGCTTAGTATAGGGCTTGTGCCAGTTACTAGAGATGAAATTACAGTATTTACTAGGATACAGGGATGAAATAGGGAGTACTTTGTGGGATGTTTTATTATGTGACTTCTAAGATGGCAGTGCTTTTTGGGAAGATTCCCTTCTCTTCAATCAATACCATGACTGCAGGTTCCAGTAATAGTATTAGTCATCTCTAATACAACTTTGGACCACTGTCCACAGTCTTAGTAGTAATGCAGCCCTTCAGCAAGCTCAGTGCAGCTAAAAGAGTGTTTTATTCAGCATCTCCGTTCTGAGTTCTGTGGTTTTGTGGTTGCTTTTTTTTAACAATGAGTACACAAATCACATGGATTAAATCCTCCATTTTCTGACCATACAATTCTTTGCACCTATTAATATATTTACTATCAAGCTACCTTTTGTTCAAAGTGGATATTATTAATATTAATTGTAAGGGAATACTTTGTGGCAGAGCTACCCACAATTTTTTCTCAGTGATCAGATCAAAACCACCAAAGGCATTCAGAGACTCAAATTAGCTTTGGAAAGGATAGAAGCTAGAATAACAAATCTCTTTATTAAAGAAAGGAGTAAAGGCAAAATGGGAAAGAACAGAAATAAAAGTAAATTCCTTCATTCTTTCAGGCATGTTTCCTCATAGTCTAGCAATCTTCTAGTGGTTTCTGAGTTGGAACAACTCTGTAGCGTTCCTTCTGGCTGCCAAGCCACATCATTTTTGCCATCACCTCTGAGGTTTTGTAGATGGCTTGTGCTTTGGAAAGGAAACAATCTTCACTTCTTCTAGGAATAACAAACAAATGCAAATCAGAAGGCAGAATAAGGCTAACATACTGCCTTAAACCTCTTAAACTTCTGAGAACCTGGGAAGCAAATTGAACATGGTATCCTTTTAACTCTAGACACTTTAAGGCACATAAGAAAGTTACTTGACCTCATTTCTCTATTAAGTGGAGATTGCCTTCTACAAAGGGTAAATTTTCCCCACTTATTCCTGGACAGGAGGGAGGGTAATCAGATTCCTACCACAGATGCCTCACATAGGTGTGTGTAATAAGGAAAGATGAATCACGGCTTTATTCTTCATTTGTTTTCATTTTATTTGGCTTTGATAAATTTTTGATAAATTTTTGAGCTACTTTTTTATTTATTTTTGCACAAATATTCTCAGAAGCAGAATTGAGTTTTACTGAATGTCCAGTTGAATAGAAAAAAAATGTTTTTATTAAAGCTCATTACAACAACGTTCAGACACTTGGTGAAACTGGACCAGTTCCAAACAGTGAAAGTTATCCTAGGTCGGTCTTCAAAACTATAATTTGCTCCAGAATGATTCAGCATGACCAGCAAGGCCTTTTTTTCTTCAGCTGGAGAATAACCTTCTCAGAAAGCTAGTGAGATGAGTAACACCAGTTGACAGAATATTGAGTAGAAATATTGGAATTGGGATGTTGATGTTGTGGGGGAGACATCTACTTTTTACAGGTCACCTTTTGCATCTTCAAAGTATCTTAGTAGATGACATGAAACTTTGTAAAGATCATTATCCTGTCCCTGTACCATGGAAAGATGGATCTGAATGTTCTAGCAGTTATCACTACAAAGTTCTCTTACTTTAATCCAGTAGATAAAGCAAAGTCACCAGGGGTTGATCCTAAGCAGCTGGCTGCAGAGCTTCAGAAGGTTTCTCTACAGCAGTCACCTCTAGTTGCTTGCTCAGGAGTGGAAAAGGGATCTCATGTTCACTCTGGAACCACTTCTGCCACCTCCAGCTCTGTTCCCAGCCCTGGTCAGCCTGGTTCTCCCTCAGTGAGCAAAAAGCGTCACAGCAGCAAGGTATGAAACTTATCAGTTATGGGGCAATAACATTTTGATGACAAGAAGAAACTTCCTATTGATCCTCTTTAGTGTAGCGAGAAATCAAAGCACGTATTGATGAATTCATTTCTGTGACAGTGATGTGTATTGCTGTTAAAATATAGCATTTGCACACAAGGAAAGGAGAGTAGGTGATTTATCCAAGGTTGTAAAAGACTGGACCCCCTCTGAAAATAGATTTCTCAAATTTAATACTGTTATTTTTAAACAGAATAATTGCACTTTTCATTCTTCATTGTATCCTACATAATGGCGAGATAGTAGGTCCACAGAAGAAGCTCATATTACTAAGACTATGATTTCCCTTTCTTTGTTAAGCTACTGTTTGAAGTATTACAAGCTATGAATAACCATATCAATATTAAAAATTTCTCTGAAAGTCAGAGAAAGTGTGAAAAATAAATTTACCATCAAAATGTGTTTTGTCACTAGCTGATTCCTGTGAACTTGTTAAGCATAATTTCTCATTTCCTTTGCCACATGCTGGCCATTTCTCAGCTGAACTCCTTTCTTCTTGTGCACCCACCCGCACACCTGGAAAGGGCAGAGTGGGAATTTAGCAGCATTTTTTCACGGTTGAAACTGAAAACTAGATCATAAAGTCATCTGTCACATTTTTGTGGTTTGTGTCAAAAAAAGTTAACACCTGAAGTGGAAATCAATCCCACCAGGACTGCATCTGCTTAAGCAGTTTGCAAGATAGCTAAAGCAATTGCTATCATGAATACCCGTCTTCTCACTTTCTTACTACTGGAAGCAAAGCTTTACATTGCAAACAAGATGCTTTCTAAATGTTTATTTCCCTGTATATTTTTTTATTCCTTCTTGAGAGTGTCAGGTTCCTACTGCATTATTGTTACTCTTTTTTATTATTTTTATTCTGCTGTTGAAGCTGTAGCTGAGATTTGAACTACAAATATGTTAGGTACCGTGGACACCAAAACCAGAAAGTGGTGTCTGCTCATTTCAGATAGCTCTTCAATATGCTTACATAACTTTCACATGAGAGGGAACACAAAAGTCTCTTTTATCCAACAATTTAGCAAAGACTATAAATAAATTTATTAATCAGTTTGTTTTGGATAATAATTCTGTCTTGCCACAATTTCCATATACTTTTCATGAACTAATTCAGATATACAATGCACAAGTTAAATTTGTACATCAAGATTTACTGCACCTAACTTCGGGGATTTGTCAGCATTGCCCGATCATAAGGTGAATAACTGGTTTTATTATACCTTACTCTGGATATCGTATACATCTACATAAGAACCAGTTTGCTATGTGCTTTATGTTTACCAGTGAGAATAATGCACTTCAGAAGTACAATTCATGAGACTGTATAAAACCTGCCATTGAAGTGCATACCCTGCACGGGAAGGAGGGAGCAGGACTCAGTGCAGATGTCACTATATACACTGAAACCCCTTTCATTTGGTTTGGTGAATCATAATCCTGTATTCACTACATAGTGTATGGAGATCCCTAAATCCTTGATGTGCAGTGTATCCTGAAGGGTTCCCCTCTCCATCCATATGAGAAGACTGGATTCACAGCTGTGGCACTGTAGCAGATCACCTAAAGTTATATGCAGAAATTTAGTCTCCTGCTTCACTGAGTATTTAGTAATATTTTATGAAAATTTAGCTGGAGGATTAGAAAGGTGAAACAAAAAATTATTAAAGCTAATGCCTTTATATAGGGGATGCAAAAAACAAACCTAATCAGGTAAATATTTAAAATATTCTTTGCTTATTTTTTAAAATCATGTTGAGATGTACTTCTTTCATAACAACTTTAGTGCTTGTTGACTTGTATAGTTGCTGTTTGTTGACTGCAGGCCAAGTTTATAATGGTGTTGAACTCTGTTAGAAGAGCAAGCTACTGCTCATCCTTTCTGGAACTGCTCTTTGCCTTGGGCTGACAGCATTTCTAGGCAGGCTGCAGCCTTGCCAAAGTATCATGACAGACTAAACATCCAAACTGCCTAGATCTTGTTTTTGTAACTATTCTTATTTTTAGCAAGTAACATATTAGTTTTTTAGAAATTTTTTGTGTAGAACATACAGCCTAGAAATGTTGCAGGACGTCTTGTCACTTGTGTTCTGCGGTGCCAATTCTCTCATATTTCATGCTCTGTGCCATTATTACAAAGTGGTAGTGCATAGCATAGGATCTTGGCATGAACATACCTGTTTCTTTTGTAATGTAAATACACGACCATTCCATGGTGCAGATTACATCCAGGATATAAATGCCCTATAGAAATATGTAATTGTCTTTGTATCTTGAAGAATGGGTTGTTTTTCTAAATCCTCAGATCCTTTAGCTCCTTGAGAAGTCAAAAGTTAAATACTTTTCCTTCTTTTCAAATTAATCCTCACTGAGGCCCTGATAAAGACACATACATATTTTGATCCCTGCATTTCAATCCAGATCTAACTTCAAAGCTGGGCAAGCTCTGAGATGGGGGTTAGACCAGATGACCTTGAAAAGTCTCTTTCGGCCTAAATTATTAATGTTTCTTTGAAATATTTGGGTAGTTCTTCATGGTCAGTCTTAAATTGGCTGCCATCAGAGAGAAAACAAAATATGAAGAAAGAAAACAAAATATGCTGAATCACAGACTTGTAAATGAATACAGAGATTTAACAATGATATAGAAATGTAAAAATGCACATTTATTTTTACAGACAAATAGATGAAAACAAAGTAACTGCACAGCTAAAGGGAATTCCTCTTTAACCACCTTTGGAAGCCCCCCCACAAATTCATCATGCCCATTCCCTTTTTTCTGAACTCCTTCTACAGTATCTGTACTCATACATTCTGTATTACATGGACTGAAATCATTATTTTACCTCCAGCAATGATTTTGTATCCTTAGCACAACTAAATCCATGTTATTTTGTAGCATTGTCAGTATTGTCAGTGCCAGCGCATACTGAGGTCAGAACTTTTAAAGTATAATGAAATCCATTTGCAGAGGTAAAGTATGAGAAATGTAAATCATTTAAGCCTTGCTTTGAAAGTTTGTATGACGCTCAGGTAGGTCTCTGTCAAACAGTGACATTCTCACTTTGAATATTCTTCCAAGAACCAAACAATTTTTAGGAATAGATTGCTATCAAATTAAATAACATTTAAGATTCAGAACACTTTATAAGATATTACTGACCTATTTAAGCTAGAGTTAGAGGGATCATACTTCCTTAAAATCTTTGTAAGGTACCAAGAAAAGCTGACTTGAAAATTTTCTGTAAGAATTTTTTTTTGAGAGGCACATGCATTTCCAGAAAAATAATTTATTTTTTTTTCTGAAAAAGCTTGTGTTCATAAGGAAACACATCTATAAGACAAGGTTAAGAATGTACAAGAAACAAAAATAAGGCGATACATGATAGTGAATATAACTATATAACAGGTGGGTTTGAGCTGCTTTGCTCCAGGTTTTTCAGTGCACTAGTGTTTGGCTGGGATTTTTCTATTTATTTCTGGTCTGCAGATCTGAGTGACTGATGGTATGTTTCTTTATTAGAAACCTGAAAAGGGTAGGGACATCACACTAACTTTATGATCTGGTCTGGGAGATGAAACCTCTGCATTGACCCAATTTAAAACAATTCATATCCAACATCCTGAGAAAATCTCTTTTTTTTTTTTTTTTTTTTTTTTTTTGAGGGTAAGGCAGGACACATTTTCTCTTCTGAGAAAATGAAAGAAATCTCAATTACCCAGAAGAATATGTCAGAATTATGGTCTCATTTGGAAGAATAGGAAAAGATGACTTCAGGATTAGTCTTTAGAGAACAGTATGTTTGTCCTTGTTTGCATCCTTTGTTTTCTGATGCATCAGTCAAGGAAGCAGATGTGAAGAGAATGCAAAAATATTCATATCCTGCTACTGAACCAGAGAGAGCTTTCTTGTTTGACTTGTAGACTAGAGGTAGGTCCAGGGTGGTGCAAGGGCACCACTATTTTAACAGAACAGCATATTTTTGAGAGTCCAGGGTTTGAATCAAGTCAGAATCCAACTACTAACAAACAGGAGGGAAGGGGAGAAAAAAGACACCAAGGGTATTATTCCTTTAGTCATCAGCCTAGAGAAGCTCAGCAATAGAGAATAGAGAGAAGCAAGCACAATTATACAGCATTGTAAAAAGGAGGACAGAAAATTTAAATTTCACATCAAGGAAAGTGTGTGGAGTAATCTGAAGATGAAATGGTATAGATGAATTGATTATCAGAAAACAGAATAAAGAAAAAACATTATATGAGATGGCTTGCAATTGTGAAGTCCACTTATACACATCACTTTTTTTTAGTACCATTCTTTCCTCTCTTTCTACCCACTTTCATCTAAACTCAACTTAAACTAGTGTAACCTTTGTCTTTCAATAGAAGTATGGCTGTGTTATACATGACATTGTATTTGGTTTCTCTTTGCGGCATTCACTTTTTTTTAGACAGAATTAATGCTCTGTGTCTTGTTCTTCTCATGCCTCCTCATGACTCTCCTCATGCATGATCAATCTGCTCATGCTGTAAAGACTGGTGTTCAACTTGTCGGATTCTGTACTTGCACAAAGTCTAATCAAAATGGCTGGACTGGACTCCCAAGTGTTATTGAAATACTATAACTATTCATTTTGAGCACACAAATTCAAGACAATTAAATGGGTTTTAAAAATATGTAGCAATAAATCAGTATAAACACCACCTGTTAAAAATGTTAGCTGAAAATCTATTATTTCTAATATGTGTATGTGTATATTTGTGAATTGGTGCCCATGTATTTATTTATGTATTTTAATCTGGCAGCCCACAGAAACTACAAAGTCTGCTTCCCATCCAATCACTGGAGAAATTCAGGTAAGTATGCAATTTTTGCCATGTAAATTGTTGTTGCTACTGGCTGCAGTAAGCAGTCTCCATTAATCAATTTCTATGCAACCCCAACTCAAATCCCAGATTTAAGTCAGTGCTTGATTTTTGCATCTGCCTTTAATGTTCACTTGTGAAATACAAACAGAAGAACAGAAAATGGTACTATTCCTAAAGGGGATAAAACTGTAGTGAAATTCATTCTCATCTTTAATATTTGAGCACTCACTGTGGTGTCCTTCAGAAACTCCTGGACTCTACCTCTTAAGTAAGGACTGCTGTGGTCTTCTCACAGTGCAGTGTATTTATTTCCATGGACTGCCAAGTTTGTAGTTCTCTTATGTAAACCGACTTTACTCTAGCTTTTTAAAACGGTGGAACCAGGACAAACAGAATAAATTATGTCTAACATCCTATAAATTTCTGGTGGGTTTTTTTTCATCAATTTATCCCTCTCTCCTATAATGGTACTAAGAGTATTTCCATAGTATAGCATCCTTCCTGGGCTTGGGCTCCAACTAGTCAGAATTTGTGTAATTCTTACTCAGTAATCTGACTAGTGCTCAGAATAATATCAAGGCTTCAAATTTCATCTCCTTTTTCCTGATCAGATCTATATGGATGTTTCTAGTTTGAAGGTTTGATTTTTTTAAGCAATACTGGCAGATTTGGAAAGCAAGATACTTCTTTCAAGATCCAACATAAGCAACTATCATCATTCTGGTCAGGAGAGAGAGACAGAAACTTCTTTTATTTCCAGACAGAAAATTCTGTTTATTTCCATCGAAAGTAAAGGTCTAAAACTAATTTTATTCAAAGGATTTCAGGGAGGTATTTAATCATTTAAACAGTAAAAATGACAAATCATTTGTGTTTTAATGCATTCCCTAGCTTCAAATCAACTATGACAAACACCTTGGCAACCTTATCATCCACATCCTTCAGGCAAGAAACCTTGTTCCTAGAGACAACAATGGCTATTCAGACCCCTTTGTTAAAGTTTATCTTCTTCCAGGAAGAGGGTAAGTATAGGAGAAGTTTTAACCTGAACTTTCTTTTAATTTGGGTTTGTTACTTGTCACTAATAAACAGAACTAAGAGTTATTGCCATAGAGAATCCAGGTGGGACACTAGGGAAAATGGTGGATTTTTAATAGAAAGGCAGATCCTATTGCCAGGAGAATGTGCATACTTTGCTAATGACATCAGGGGCTTCATGATCATTCTTATAATTTTTTTTTCAGGTTTCCATTTAAAAATTCTAATACATACAAAAATATCCATTAAAAGAACAAAAGAATCTACTGAAATATAATTAAAAATGTAATACTTTCTGTAATATAGAAAGGTACACTTTAAGGTTAACAAGGAGTGGTTGCTTCAGCTCATGACATTCTAAACTTGGGACAAATTTGCAAACATTCAGGATTACAGTATCTTGAGATAAATTTAAGGCTGCAGTATAATATCAAAGATGATAAATACTAGACAGAAAACAGTAATTCCATGTGATTTTTTTTTTACTTTTTTTAAGAGCTAAAATGTGATTTTAGAAATTCTTGTTATTATAATAACTATATAGATCACTAACCACTTTCTCACAGACCATGGCTTTTTTAAACTCTGCAATTACAAATAACCCAGTAGTTTTTAGTTTAAAAGATATGTTTCTGTATTAGTAATATTAAACTCTTTTCTCTGCCCTAAAGTTGCAGAATATCATACCTATGCATAACTACACACAGTTATAATAATCCTGCTGACTTCAGTGACACAATAGATAGGTCTAAAATTAAGCTGATAGATCAGACCTTTGCAAGACCTTGTCTTGCAAAGAAATTCCTGCAAACTCTGCTTTTGCAATCACGCTCATCCTAAAAGACTCCTAGGCTAGGACAATGCAACTAAAAATCTGTGTTTATGTTCTTTTGAAAGTAACAGGAAATTGCTCAGGTCACAGTTCAGCATTTGGCATACAGGAAAATACTGGTAAAAGCACATGAATGGTGCAACTAAATGCACATGTATACTTTTGTAGCTTACTAACTCCAGCTATACCACATTCGGTATTGTTCAATGGCATTGGGCCCAAAATTATTACTGAATATAATGGGATCTGACTGTAAATCTTGAGCAGTATTTTAATACACTGAAGAGTCCTGTACAATGTTTGTCAAAAGAGTCTTACTGGAAATTTTGAGGTACATTCACTGATGGAGAAATAAGGCTTTCAAATAGAAAGATATTAACCCTGCAGAGGTCTAAGTAAGATCCAAGTATAGATTTAAATTTGCTGCCAAGCTATGAAGATTTTGTATTTTAGTTTTGTTTGGGTTCATTATTTTAAAACATGGCAATGTTACAGTTTTGCATGTCACTTGGGGCTTTAAAGAATAATGAAAACGAAGAGCTTCTTAAAAGTGCCAAACTTCTGTCTGAAAGCAAAAACTTCCATTGCTACTGAATATCTTTTATCTGTAGTTCAGTCCGCTGTAGACTTCCTATTCTTCCCCATACCTCTATTTCCTCTGATTCTGATACTGGAAACCACCCACTCATATGTTTTCTTTTTCTTTGTTTTCTTTTAATTTTCTTTCACACCGCTTCCTCGGGTTCCTAACTCTGTAACTGCTGGGTATGCAGACAAGTCATGGTTGTCCAAAATGCAAGGTAGAGTGGACTGTCTTCCAATTCTATTCTGTCATTGTTGTATGCGTGCATTATATGATAATACTGTGCATTGAACTACAGATTTCTATTGAGTTTTGATGGCATGTACTTGCAGCATGGCTTTGTTGTTGATACTGTAATGAATCCCATTTCCAGCTCAGAAGACACTGGAAACAATTATTGCTTCTCGATGCAGTAATAATGTAATGCCAAATTCTGATGACAAACAAAAGTTCTTTTGAAGTCTGGAGGAATTTGCTTCCAAGATATCTAAAAATTCATTCTCACTCCATGAAAGCTGAGAAACAATTAACTGTGAACTTTTATCAAGAGTTTTGTGTTACTGTTTCCAAACAAGCACTGTTTGGAAATTAAATGGGATATTTTTCTCTATATTCCTTGAACAGTGTATTGTCATTAAAGTCAGGTAGAATTCTAATTAATTGCCCAGATGGTTTTAAAACTGCTTGACCACATAAATGTTTATTTGTGGTAAGCAAAACTGAATTTTTGATATTGAAATTACTACTGCTTTATTTACCCTGGAGTTGGAAACATAACACAAAACGCCATTCTGAAGATAAGCTAATAAACACCCAGGCTATGTACATAAGAATAGCAATTCAACCTGAACTCTAAATTTGTTTAAAATTAGAAACCTGACTTAAATGAGTCAACAAATGTGTTTCAATAAACAAATCTTCTCTATCATCAGTCTGTTTCTACATTAAGAAAAATTATTTAATGAATGTGTTTAAATGACATATTTTATATGAACTTATTCTATTATACTTTTTTCATTGTACATTTAATTGCATTATGTATTAATAAATTATAATTAAGGAAGCACAGAGAAATAATAAAGACAAGAGTAATGCAGTTTGTGTAGTTTCACAAAGAATACTCTGTGAATTTCAAATTCAAATTATTTCATACTAGGTATAGACTGGTTTAATGCATGAATTTTATCAAAGCATCTCCATCCATTAATCACAATTGCTGGGAGGAAGGTGAATTAGTGGTATGAAGTTAATGTATTTGCCAGATCGTTCCCTTCAGAGGTCTAGGCACCTTCAGCTGTCACCCAGCTTAGCCTGCATCTGCACCTCCTTAGAAGTGGCCAAGGTCTTCTGCTTCCCTCTGCAACAGATACAGACCATAGGATATATGAAGGTGGGCTAACACCACCCTTGCCAGTTTAGATCCAGATACTCAGTGAACTTCACTGGAAATACTCCAGTTACCATGTTAACACATTTACCTTTTGTCACTGCCAGTTCTGAAACCCAACACTGCATGAATCACCTTATCATGTACTTGTGAAAGGAATTAGAAACTTTGAAAGAGTGATAAGGTTGTAATATCACAAAAAGAAATCCATGAATGGAAAGGGAATTCTTGGTGTAATTTTCTTGGCTGAGTGCGCTATCAGTCCTTTTTCCTACTTTCTTCAAAACAAATGACAGTATATTGGTTCCTTAAAACCAGTAAGTCATATAACATTTTAGGCAGGCTCAAGTTGTATAATAGTATCCTGGCTTAGTTAAGGTAAGGAGCAAGTGGTTTACTCTGGATGTAAGAGGAATTTGGATAAGATAATATTTAATTAATAGCTGATTAGAATAGACATTCCTTTGAAGAGTACTGTGAGCCCAGAGAGAGAGATACTGCCAGCCCAGCTGTCACATGCCTATGTCTCTGTACAGGTCGGCCAAATGTCATTAATACTTTGAGAGATGGGGATGCTTTTCTTACATCACAGTGTGGGAAAAAAAGGCTACTGAGGTGCTTAAAAAGTTTAACTGCGTTACTGAATAGGATTTGCCTTCAAAGTCTAGTTTCCATAAGGATTCGGATAGTGTAGTTAAAATTTCCTTCCAAGATATGCAAAGAAATAACTTTGTGTGAGTTTCTTTTTCATATGCTCTTGGGCTTCCTAGATTTTAATTCATCCTTTTCTCACTGACATACAAGAAAAAAGATTATTTTATTTTTTTTTTAAACTACTATTGTATGGTGTGGCTGACAGAACTGAGAGAACTGTGTAGAGCTGCTGCATTCTTCTCATAAGTAGATGTGGACAGATGCTTTGTTTCAGAGGTCGAAATGTCATCTATTGATGAACTGGAAGACAGTGAATAGCATGTTTTGCAAGAAAATAAATGGAACTGCATAGAATGACTAGAGCAAAAAGTAAAAGCAAAAATAACTGCAAGTCCCTCTCGTTGAAAGATGTCATTCTAGTAGCTTGGATATGGCCATCCCATTTTGGACAGTAAGGCCATCAGACACCTCAGAATAATTAGAGGGGAACACTGCACAGCGGAATCGAGTTTGTAGAGGGAAACTATGGGTGCTGAAGATCCAACACTGACATATATGTGTCAGTAAAACACATGCATCTTTCACATAAACTTAATTCAGACCTGCTCCAATCTGGTACCATGCATGGTACACCATTAGTGAACAAATGATTAAATGAGTCCCTGGAGTGCATCTTCTGAGTTAATCTCCTATGAAAGTAATTCAGTTTATTAGTTCTGACATTATGCCACAGTGTGAACCAAAAAACAGTTCAATCAAAAGTCAGAAGTGAGAATCAGGAGAACATCAAACTGCCCAAAATTAATGGAGGGGAACCATAAGAGAGTTTAATAGAGCAGATGCAGGTCATTCTGTGCCATTTAGACTTAGTGCTGGAGAAAGGTCCTGGGCACATTTAATTTAAAATGTAACACAAAAGTTCTTTAATGTATGGGAGGTTTGAACAGAAGACAAGGCAGTTGACTTGCAGACTGGCAAAAAAAGGTTCTTTACCTTAGTAACATCTTGGGTTTTCAAAGTATTAAAAGCTTCTCATGTTCTCATACCCATTTGATGGTATGAGATTTTTGAGATGTCCATTAAAATTTATATTAAATTAAAATCGGAATGGAAGCAAATATGACACCAAAGGTCACAGAGTTAAATGAATCCATATTCTGTTAGTGTATTGCTTTCTCCATACTCAGGAAATGCAAAGTATAACAGAAAGCACTACCAATTCTTTTTAAAAACAGATTATGTAGCCAAACCTTTTATTCTTGGCTATTGATAAAAACAATCATGAGCTTGATGCACTTCTATGTCTATTTCCAGTAAGTTAGAGGCATAGTCAGAGAACAGGATCAATAAGAAATTAGTGTTTCTATCATTAACAGGATATTAGTTACCCCATGCCATTCATTAAAGGTTCTTGTGAGATGGGACTTCTGTAATTAGAGACTGCAACCTATAAATATAATGGATTCAGCCTACTTTAAAGTGATAATAGGATGGTCTTGGAAATCAATGCATATCACTTCAATTTATAATAAGAGCCCAAGAACTACAATGAGAGAACAATGTATATGTGCGTGTTCTGACTGATGCTTTATGTTGAAATGGTTGTAGGCTGAATAGCCTGCTGAAGAGTCAGAAGAAGATATTTTAAAGGACCATGTTAGGAAAGCATACTAAAAAATGATAGGGAGAGAATAAATTTAGATACAAGTTTCTGAAGTAGATGCAGAAGTCACTATCACTCTGTTCCAAAAGCCATGGAAGCTCAAACAAAACACAGACCCTACCATTTTCTTATTCAGTAGCCTGCTGAAGAGTCAGAAGACGGTGTTCTAAAAGACCAAGTCAGGAAAACATACTAAAGTAAAAAACCCAAAGGCTGTCATTGTCCTCTTGTAACCCAAAGTTTTTACTGAAATGGGAGCTGCAGTTCTTTTTTTTTTTTTTCTGTTTTTTTTGGTTTGCCTGTGTGGTTTTTTGCATTAAAACTGAAAGAAACAAAAGATTGCTAATGTAATGTTTCCTTCCTTTGTTCAAATGCAGTGCTGAGTACAAGCGGAGAACTAAGTATGTACAGAAAAGCTTGAACCCTGAGTGGAATCAGACGGTCATTTATAAAAATATCTCCATGGAGCAGGTGCGTGACTGGTGGTACTGTTCAGTGCAATTTGCTGCTTTATTGTTTACATGCCCTGCAGTGTTTACTGTAAAGGGAGCAGTGCTGCTGGAAATTCTGTGAACCTCTCTAAAATCTTGCCAACTTTACAGGAAATTTGGAACGATTTCCTTGCCTTTGATCGAGTTTGCTATATCAATACTCTTATCTTGTCACTTCTCATAAAAATGGTAATTTGTGGGGATTACACTCAGAATCATTTCAAAAATGCAGATGTGACAATTAAAAAAAATATAATGAAATACAGGGAGGGAATAAATTAAGACATAAGTTTTTTTTAGTAGATGCAGAAATCAGTCAGGTTTCATGCCTAAAGCCATTCAAGCTCAAACAAAATACAGGTCCTCCATTTTCTTATTCAAAAATATTCATAAAATATAGAAATATATTATTAGGTTTAGCAAGAATTTGCATCAATAGCCTTGAAATATGAATCACACAGAAAAAAAAATACAGAAGATATTTCATTCCCTTGTTATAGAAAGATTTACCTCACATCTGGAAAGAAATCTGTGGAAGACTTCTCTGTTTCTTAATGGCTTCCAAACTCTAACTGACCTACAGGCTTAACTGAGGCAGTATGAAGCAACTAAGTCCTCTTTTTCTGTCTCCTCTTTTAAAGGGACTTTTTTACCCTTTGAGAAAGGCATAATGAGAAAAAATATGATCAATCCATTTGTTTAAATTATGTAGTATATATTAAGTATAAATTATAGACGCATGGATCTTTATCCAATTCTAAATCTTTTTGCCTTTCTTAGTGTTTTGTTCTTGATACTTTCAACTTCATTTTTCAAGGCCATTTAATCTTTCAATACTTCTTAAAAAAACCCAGAAGAACCATACTCTTTAGTGAATAGATTTCCCAATACTTTTAATATACTTCTCCAACACCACACCAAGACCTCACTATTATCTTCCTAACAATTTTTTTTTTTAATTCATTCTTCTTGTACATTGAAAGGACCATAGATTAAGATGCTCATTTTTGCATGGAACAAAAGCCTTCCCACAGAGGTATTTGCATGGTGGCTCAAGCAGTCTACACATCTGAACTTAACAGGCAGTAGTTCAGATTTACTTCAGAGGTGCCCTTTTGCATGTAGTGATGATGGCTTGCTGGATTTTACATGCTGTTTTATATAGGCTTGTGTAAATCACAGCTCATTGCCAGTGAAAAAATCTGAAAAAAAAAAAGCACAACCCAGTGATGTTTGTCTATCTGCATTATAAACCCTGGGTCTTCTGGGTTTTGTGAAAAGTTTTGGTAAGTCTTAGCAATATTTCCAAGCTGAGCTTTTATTTAAGAAATGCTCTGCAGTTTTCTTAATTTGCTTTCAGGTTCTGCTGTGACATTTCACAGAGCTGTAATTAAGAGTGTTGGACATTCAGTGGCTCTTTGGTGATTTTAAATTGCATTATGAACTTAGTGTAGGATTTTTTTCAGAGAGATTTTATGTCAGAAAATCTAATAACTTTCATGTCATTTTTCATAACATTAATTGATGAAATTTGCCTTTAGGTCACATGTTGAATTCTTTGAGCTTTTGCTTTCTGTTTTCAAATCTCCTTTTCCTTTCCTCAGAGACTGCTATGCAGTGCTTCTAAGAGTATAAGCTTCATCTGAGCATCACATATGTTGTAAATTTTATCCTCTTGTCGTGTAAAAGTGTGTATTTCCTTTCGCCTTTCTATGGCTTGTACCTAGTGCTAAGATACTGGTGTGATTTTTTTCCTATATGATTCAATGCACTGGTTTAAAAAACGTACAGTAAAGCACTTTTCTAAATCAACAAATAATTCCATGCTGATAAGTATCCTCTACTGTCTGAAAAACTATCACTATGCTATAGTATATTGTTTGCACTCATAATCCTCATGAATGGATTTTTCAAAATAGGAATATAAAGAGTAGTACAAGACAATAATTTTGATAGACTGAGAATGAGTGTTCTGATCATCAAACAGCCAAAACTGCATCATAAGCTAAATTACAGTTAGCAATCGTACACTGACATAAACTCATGAATCTTTATAAATGTCATTTATTCAAAGGAACATTTCCTTTCCCTCCATCAAAACATGGGTTGCTTGCTGACAGCAAATAAGTATTATTAAATATTTCCTAATATAGTCCTTTAAACGTCACTGTCTAGACTTTAGCTGGTTGTACAATTTTTCATATTACTTTTCTCTTTCATAACCTAGCTGAGATTAAAGAGAAAATAATTATGGGACATAGATCACTTTTTGAAGTGAAACAGACTTTTTCAAGGTCAGAATGACTAATTTTATCATATAGCAAATTCTACTTTGACAGCTGGAAAAAAAAATAAATTAAATGGTGACTATATAGTGATTTAAGGGTTTTATTAAGTAATAACGAGGAGATAATTACAATTTGAGAGGAAGACCAAATACACACATTACAATTATTGTATAATAGTTGATAACTGAAGTCAGAGCTAAATCAGAGCATGAAAGAAAGCATTGGAATGATTTAAGGAGAAGATGGTAAAGCATGTAAGTTCTGTTGCTGGTCAAGCCATTGGTATAATGTAGGACAACAATATAAGGTGTGGCTTTCTTTGTCTCAATTTCTTACTTGTCAGAAAGCAAATAAAATTATTGCCTTAAATGATGGATATAATTCATTAAAGCAAATAACTCTTGCTATAGGTCATGTCCTTAAATTGAAGGTAATATTTAGGAAGAGTAATATTTTCAAAATCTTTGAGAGTTGTAGGAGCCCATGTCTTATTTCTAAAATTAAGAAAAGCTTTCTTGTGAATCAGTAAGTTGTTAGTACTTAAATCTTAATACCTTGGACAAAAGTAATAAAGTTTCTAAGTGACATAGTAGAAGTCTTTTTGCACCCCCACATACAAGTACAGCAATGTGTAGAAAAGTACAAGAAAATTTTAAATATGAATGTAAACACAAATAAGTATAATGCATAATCTAATACAACACCTTCATTTCTACTCATCAAATATCCTGACTGAGACTGCAATCTTTCGTATTATTTCTGAAGTAATTATAGGTATATACCAAACTGCATCAAAATTATTTCCTCATTAAAATCCTTGCATGACATTTTCAAGAAATAATTATTAAATATTTCAAATAATGCATATTAAATTACACAAACTCATGTAATTTGTATCAACATGCAGTGATACCCAGATATTTAAAACAAGAAATAGACTTTTCTGTACATGTGGTGTTGATTATGTATGGTTTCCATAAGAGAAAATGTTGTTCACATTGTCTGTTTTTGCATATATTCTTTCATTTTCTTTAAATAATGGCTGCCTACAGCAGCCTAAAGCTAACTGGAGTTCACATGCACTAATATGCTTTTGGTGGGTTATTAGTGTTTCGTTTTTAATTTTTGCAACATGCAAAGCCTGAAATAGTTGCACCTTAGTAACACTTTTTTTGTGTTATATGCTTGGGACTGAGATGAGGATCTCAACACATGTAAACTGCTTTCCTTCTTTTAGAGACACTTTCTCATTTTCCTGTTGGTACATTGCCCACCTGCAAAAAAAACACGGTCAGATGAATAGAGAGTTTCTGCCAACTATTTCAGTATTGCTGTCAGTTAAATTCCTGATGGGAATCTGAACTTTTGTCTTTATGACCTGAAACTGGATGATATAAGGCAGAACTCTGCTTTGCTATGATGGCATAATGACTGCACTTAAAATCACTAGCCATTGGGAGTTCTTTACATTCAATAGTAGTACATAAATATAACTTCAGAAAAGAAAATTTTCTTCCTCTTTGAAACTCATTTCATGCACTCTGCCTAATAAAGCTCTTTCTATGTTTTTTCATTGTCATAATATTTTTTAAAAGCTTTATTAAACTAAGAGGCTTAAAATATGGTATCTCAAAGAATTGTAAAGTTCTGCAAGTTTTCAGCAGTTTTATTATCATTCTAGTGTAAAGAAGCTTTCAAAGTAGGATTGCAATAGAGTTTGGGTTTTTTTGTCTTTTCTGGATCTATACAATCTTCTCACTGTTATTTCATAGTCATCAACTGAAACAAGAAGACAATATGTCCTCCCAAATTAGTAACAATTCAGATAACACATTTCTGAAAAATACTTAGGATATTCCTATTTTTAAAAGGGTAAAAATACATACACTTAGTATAGCATCTAGTATGAAATTATATCAAACAGGAAGATAAAAGTCGCATGTACCAGTGGCTGCTCAACTCCTTTTTTCAGGTTTTTTTGTTTGTTTTGGTTGGTTGGTTGGTTGGTTGCTTTGTTTTATTTATTTGGTTTGGGTTTTTGTTTTTGTTTGTTTTGGTGTTTTTTGTTTGTTTTTGGTTTGGTGCTTTTTGTTTGGTTGTTTTTTGGTTTGGTTGGTTTGGTTTGGGTTTTTTTGCACTGAAGTTTCACTACTGTCTTGGAATAAAGGAATATTATTTAGTCAAGGAAATCAACTTTATGAATATCCTGTAAGGGGTGTTCAAAAGAGAATCTTTTGTTCAACTTTTCCCTTAATTTTTGCAGGATATTTTTTAACAGAATATTTAATAAGAATTTTGCCTAATTATGTAGGAATAAACAAGAGAAAAATTAAATAATTGCTCTGGCTTTATTTTTCATCTTAGCTTTCAAGTCATGTTGGTGCCTTATTAAAGATTGCATAGTTGATGCTAAAAATAGTACAATTCCTCTTTGTGTAGATTTTCCAGGATATGCTGCTTTAAACTTGTTTTTCAAAGACACTGGCCTTGCGTAGTTGTTAATTTTTCTAAAGTTGTCTGGGAGCAGAAGATATTACAAAGACATAATAATGGGATGAAATTATCAGTCAACAGCTTCTCTCTCTTGCACTATCTTGTCATATAAAAAGACTTGTTTCTTACAGTAGCCTGAAAGTGCTTGATGCAGCTACCATGCTTAACAAGGTCTACAGGTAATGGGGTTTCATGGCTGTCATTAATACCTAATTGTCCCGCATGTCTTGCAGACATTTGCAGAGTCCCATCGACTGCACTGAATTCCAGGAGTATTAAAGCCTGCTCTTTGCAGACAAGACTGTGTAGAGTGTTTTAAATAATATATTTGAAATTCACAATCATATGCTCTTTAGGCAAATATCTGAATTCAGACAACTCAGATATGACAATGAGAAAAGCTGCAGAAATAAAAAAATGGGACTTTAAAAACACATTATGTCAAAACCAACTTTTGAATATTCCTGAAATAGGGCCAAACACAAGCTCATTTGTCTTGATAACAAATAACATCCCCAAATTATTTTCCTGAGACCAAGGTTGATGGGAGGACAAAAGCTGCCTAGCTGTCTCTGATAAAGGGTACAAGGACGAGATAATGAATAGAAACCACCATAAAGACTTGATCTGAAGTTTATGATGACAATAGGATTAATTATCCTTTGACTTAAATTGCAGCTGAAAAAGAAAACACTGGAAGTGACTGTCTGGGATTATGATAGGTTCTCCTCGAATGACTTCCTTGGTGAAGTGAGTATCTTATTTCCTTCTCTCTAACTCTGACTAGTTAGAAAGATGATTAACTGCATGCTGGTACTTGGAGACTGTTCTCTTCCAAGGTACAGTACATGTCTTAAGTAAAACCTTTTTTACATCACAGTTTTACTACTGACTTCTTAACATAGAGTCTTTATTTCCTCCATTCACACATGAAAAATGCTCTCACTTTACCTTGATAAACTGTGGGCAAGCTCATTTAGGACTCCACACAGTGTTGCTTCACTGAAAATTAAGAGGGGTTTTTTTGAGCCTGAGATAGTTAACAGCCTTCACAGTGACTGAATGGGGAATTCTTGTTATGATTGATAATCTGTCTGCCTTGGTTTTAACATAACATGAGAAGGCTGAGGAAGTATCAGCCTTTGTAAATGATTAAAGGATTAAATTCTGCCATCAAGCAGAATTTAGAACATGCACAAGTATCTGCAATGTGAGTAATTTTTTCTTGCTGATCAAGATCTCATTTTTAACACTACAAAATAGTAATATCATTACCAAAGTATGACTGAAAGCCAACTCTTGTAAGTAGTAATAAATGAGATAAGTGATCATGGGAAGAAGTAAACAAACATATGCACATATTATATGGAATTACCAGCAGTAACTACAATGTCAAAAAAGTAATTAAAAATGTTATTACAAAAGACGTTTATAATTAGAAGCAGAACCCCAGGAAAACTGATTGCTCATGTAGAGAGTAACTCAAAGTATCGATGCTCGTTCTGAGTTTGAGTTTTGAAAAAAAAAGCCACTTAGTTCAGCTCCCCTTTGTATAACTACAAAACTGAGCAATCAATGTCACTATTTGAGCAATTACTAAAATAAATGTATAGGAAGCAGCTACATCACTACTTATTTCCTGCATTAGTGCATCAGTATTCTTGTCGAGTTCAGCGTGTTTGTCCAAATGCAGGGTTTTACTGAATATTCACATCTTTGTTATGTATGACATTTAGAAAGTGGATGTACCAGCAGTTGCTTGTAAAGGAAGGTTTAAATTTTTTGCCTTCAAATATTTTCATCCACTAATACTATTTTGTTTATTAAACCACTCAGATTTAAATATAAAACCATTTCTTTATAAAAAAAAAAAAAAAACAACAAACTAACAAACCAAAACGGAAAAGATGATACAGTGTATTTCAGGACAAGGATGTCCAGAGCAATCCTGCACCATAACATCAGATATGAGATATCCAAACTCTGCCCTAAGGACTTGCTTGAATAGGTCCAGCACCACTTGCATGGTCTGGAAGACAAGTGGCACATCATGGTTCACATCGGTTGAATGTGGACCCTCTGTTCTTACAAAGCAGATCACCCTAGCTTATACTGCCCTTTAGGAACAGTCATCAACCATGCTGTCTTCCAAGTCATTCCCAAAGCTATCACTAAGAGCCACACCAGGGAGCATACTAAATAGTTATTCTGTTCAGATGAAGTATAGACCTAACCAGAAACATCCAGTCAGGTTATATACAACTTATGAAGTTGAAAGAAAGGAGGAAAGAAAAATTTTAATGTTCTAGAAACAAGCAGTTGTGGAGAGACTTCCCATCTCTAAACCTGAAGAGGCTTTCTTTTATTCAAGGTCTTTTAATAAACTGACACAGACATTTTTACATTAAGTAATTGCACATTTTATTTATCTAGTAGTTTTAAAACTTACCTACCTGACATTAGTTTTAACCCTCTCAGAGTCAAATGCAAAGTTATGTTTGTCCTTTCATTCATTCAAGACTCTGATGATTCTTTAGTACTTTACATCTCTTGGCCCTCTGGGATGTAATACCATTAAGGTCTTTATTGTTTTATTTTTTTTAAAGGAATTTCACAGAATTCCTGATAGCAGTGCAGGTGGCCTAGAGCAGATTTTAGCTATAAAGTGGGATTTTTATTTTTTTTTTCAGCCAACTTGCTCATTTAATTCCCCATTGCCATTGAATCTCCCTTTTTTTTTTCTTCCTCTTTTTTTCCAGTGAAGTTTCAAGGCCTAAATGGCCTACTGAATTCTGTTATTTTAGTGAAGTGTAAAGGTATCCCTATTCTTTTCTTTCTGTTACAAATTCTGCATTCGTGGATTTTTTAAAGAACCAATAAACACTAGTCTCATATCACTGAAGACCTTATTAAAAACAAATATCAAAATATTTGCTCCTTTACTAACACTGAGAAAAGGGAGAAAATAACATGTCCTGATTCTTCTGTTAGAATATATCTCTACAGAGGCAGAATGATTACATGTATTTTTAGTCTAGATTTCAGGCTAGTGTTCACAAGCTACCCTTTATCTATCTAGCCATCTTGGCTATGTCTAAGCTCATAGCGCTTACTGAGGTCCTGTTGAGAAGACATATTAGTTCAAACACATCAATATGCTAACAAATGTGGCCTTAGGATCACAGCTGGTTTATATCAGGCAATGTCAGAGCATGGGCAGAGAGTCCTGAATCTGTCAGCCTTATAACATTCACTTCTTTCATTTGATTACAACTTCTGGTAATACAACAGTAGTCTCTTCTGCTGTACATAATCATTAATAGGTCTGATATAGGCCATATATTGTACTTTTATTTGTATTTAGGTATTGATTGAGTTATCCAGCGTCTCTCAGCTTGACAACACTCCTCGGTGGTATCCTCTGAAAGAACAGAGTGAAAACATTGATCATGGGAAATCTCATTCTGGACAGAGTAGCCAGCAATCTCCAAAACCATCTGTCATCAAGAGCAGAAGTCATGGAATCTTCCCAGACCCTTCGAAGGGTAGGAATGACTTGTTGCACCTGATATGAAATGTATTCCCAGATGATGGGATAACTCTTGCTATATTTAAGTTCTCATTGTAAAATAAAGTTACTATTAGGAAGTTTTTATGCAGCTTTATTAAAAATTTATTTATTTCTGTGATTATTTCATTGGAGCCAAGGCTTAATTTGACTTGATCAGTGCCAGACAGCTTACTGAGTAATTGTGTCCTTAGAACAGCTGTTTACAAGCTCTATATGCTGTCCCCATTTACTATGGATTCTGTGCCCTTTTCATTTTTTCTGGTAGCCTTGGACAAATTCAATACATATTTAGCTTTCTTTTTTTCATGTTCCTTAAATACTCTATGGCATTTTATCTTCTGGAAATGTCACATTAGTATTCTACAGAATAACAATTATGCTATAATAACGCATATGCATTTCCAGTCAATGATAATGGGCTGTAACATATCTCAATTGTATTGGAAATCAGTGGAGCTGATACAGGGGATTTATACTAGTGTTTACAAAAGCAGAACTGATCTCAGTGTCTCCTGCTCCAAGAAATTTATCTGTATTTTTTTCAATCCTAACCAGTCGGTGGCCAGTTGCTCACTTAAAACACAGTATATGTCATGTGAAAGCAAAAGCTATTCCAAATAGCATCCACATGAGAGCCTCAGAGAGATAAGACTCTTCTCCATCCCCTCTATATTTCTCTGCGTAATGTTTTGCTAGGGATTGATGTCTGTATAAGATTTATAACTAAGTTAGAGGTTACTATAGAACTATTGTAAGCTTAGGCTAAAGGTTTTGACTGGGGCATTCATCAGAATAAAATCGCTTACTTTAGTCAGTATTTGATATTGGTGAAAGTGATGCTAGCTAGTCTCTACATACTAGAGAACTAGCAAGTTTTTAGGCTCCCTCATCATTCCACCAGTGTGAACCAGCACAGGAGGCATAATTCACAGTTAAAAGAAACTCAATAGTAAATTAGTTATTCCCTTGGCCAGGGAATAGTGGGGGAGTAGAAAATTGTGCTTTTTAAGAGTTTCCTAATCACAATATATCTTTAGACTTTGAATGGCATTGCACAGCTTAATCTTTATTTATTGCTCTGCAATGCATCCTGAAAGGTCAGTCAAGAGAAAGAAAATGTAATTGTCCATTTGTTTTGAATAAATGCAGCAGTTGTACTTCTTCATTTTCCTTGTAGACATGCAGGTGCCCACCATTGAGAAATCCCACAGCAGTCCAGGGAGCTCCAAATCTTCCTCTGAAGGACATCTACGCTCTCATGGTCCATCTCGCAGCCAAAGTAAAACTAGCGTCACTCAAACTCACCTTGAAGACGCTGGGGCAGCCATCGCCGCTGCAGAAGCAGCTGTCCAACAGCTTCGCCTTCAACCAAGTAAAAGACGCAAATAAATTCCTCAGCATGGCAGCTTAATGTTCATCTGTTGCCTTTTTCCCTGCTGTCCTTCCCTTTTTGGCTATTTTGTTTCTGTTCTTGGCACACTGTGCTCACTCCGTTCAATGTCTTTCTTTGTGTGCCTGTGTGTGAATACATATAATTACAATATACTCTTGTATTTAGAAGTCTTTTATTTATTTATGTATTTATTTTAATTTATATAGACTGCAGTGAAACTGGCTGTTTCTCCATAAGTCCCTTCACTCATGGTCCATGATGTTCCATGGTTGTGCATGACTCACAGAGATTTCCATTGTGTGGTGGTGTTTTGATGTCACTAAATGACTACCAGTGAAATAATCAAAACCTGCTGAGACATGACTGCCATGAGTTGCACACAACGAATACTGATAGCACATTGACAATAAAATATATCTATAAGTAGGAATCAGGAAGGACAGTACTATACACACAAAAAAAAGATTTAAAGAAAGGAGTTTTATAACTGCATGGCTGAGATTTCTATTTTTGAAACATGACTGTAAATACATTATTTTTATTTTAAATGAAATATACGGCAACCTTCTTAATATCTCAGATAAAATCATGTTAGTGATGAGCAGGATAGGAATAGACAAAAACATTAAACACATATGAAATTAAAAATCATTAAACACACAAACCCATTAACAACATCAGATTCCAACAATATCAAGTTAGCAAAGTTAAAGGGAGCTGAGAGCTAAGTCAGGTGTCACAGTTCAATTTTTCTAGTAATATTTGTGCCATGGAATAAGAGTCAATGTAGAATTCATCTGTCAATTTAAAATAGATTAATAAATTAAAATTTCCATTCAAAAAGATTGCTCTCCAGAGTACGTGATTCAGACCACTATCTGACTGCTACTTGAGGGTTTATTTGATGGCAAAATAAAACTCTGTGACTGTGAAATCTTTGTGTTTGTCTTCAGGATTTGTGGATATGCCATAAACTTACCATGGTATAATGCAAACACTGAGGGAATATTATTTCCCTTGTCTTCACCATCATTAATAAAGAAACAGCCAGTTTTAATACTCTTTAATGCTGTGCATGTGGTGTCTCTGGTGTTTGAAAACACTACTTATTTAAATACAGAAAAAAACACTTCTGTTTGCATGAATAACATTTAAGCTGGTTCCATCTGAGGATACATACTCTGGGTTTCCATTTCACCCACACTGCCACAGCAGCACATAAAAGCGGTCAGTCTAATCATGCCAGGAAGCAGCACAGACACAGCATAGCAGGAGTCCTCCCTATTCAAAGAACTCAGTCTGACAATCTGCCTCCACCAGCCAATGACAACAAAGACCAAAGCCAACTAGCCCTCAGAAAAGTGATGTCTGATGGACCAGTCAAGCCTGAAGGAGGTGAGCAGAATGACATGGTTAAGAAGCCAACCACATCCCAAATCCTTCTTGCCATGTCTACTCATTGTGATATTTAATTATTTATTTTATCCCTCCATTAAGTGCTGTAAATGTTAACATGAATCAAGAACTCTGCTTGATTTTTCCACATCAACACATAAATCCATAATGAAAAACTGTTCTAGGAAACATTACAAAGCAACAAATGTATGCACTTCCATTCCACTGGAGGACTTGGAGACTTCTGTTGAAAAATGGGACAGCTTTGCTTATGTTGTTGCCTAATAAAAAACACACATCCAAGCTGGTCTTCTTAAATATAATTGAACATTTCTTGTATTGTGACAAAACCCTAGCTGCACATTTTTGTATCTGGAATTTGAATTGGAAAATGTGATTTCTTTTTCCTCTCCCAACATAGTTGTTATATCAGAAGTCATTAGCATAGATAAATTTTCAAAGCACCAGTGGAAAGGAAAGGAGTTTTGATCCATGTATGCCTCAATCTCTTTATAACTTCCCTATCAGCCTCTTAAAAATTCTTTTCTACCTGTAGGGACCTGTACATCAAACCTAAATACAACATATCATCAATATCTCCCTTCATCAGAAATAAAGAGCCAGAATCTCAATTGGTTCAAATTGGCACTATTCTTTCAACTTCTGGAGCATTTTGTTTATTTCCATGGAATCTGAGGGATTATCTCAATAAACTTGGAGACTGGACTCCCAGATCCTCTCTTGTGCTGTAATTCCTTCCCAAGCTCTCATGATTAATTTATGATTTCTCTGTCAACACCATTGCATACAGTGGCCAATACAATCTGGCATTGAAGGTTGTAGGAGAGAAAGAGGGAACAATACATCAAACAACATACCCTAAAGGCAATGAGTCATTAAAAGAATTAGTGTGATGTTAAAACAGATAATTAACAGGGGCAAGTTTAACAAATAATTGAAAACATTATATTTAGAAATAACAAGTTGTTTCTTATGAACTTAAGAACTCTTCCATAAATATATCTATATGTACACAAAACATATTGTGTTACTCTAAGCTCAACTCCAGGCACGCAGTTCAGGCAGAGGCCAGAGGACATTATGGTACTAGTTCAGGAGTCCTGACTGAAAGGCTCATCCTATTCCTGGGGTTTATGCCACAGAAATCTAAGTAACTCTTATGATCCATTGAGGTGTCATATCTGTAGATATTTAACAAAAAGTAGCTCTGTGATGCCTCTTGGCCTAGACAAGCAATGCTAAAACATTTTCCCTTGTGATTTAAGATTGAATCAAGGTTCACATACAATTTTATGATGAGGCAATAGATAGATTGTTGGCTTCAAGTGCCCTTGCCACTGAACTGTTGTACTAGCTTCTTTACCTTTAAAATTGCAAAAAGGATATGTATCAATATGCACTTAGCTCAGAAATATTAGAAGCATCATAGAGAGTTATGAGAATAAAGGCCTACATTAATATAATTTGTATATATAAGCAAGGTTAGAGTTGCTATGAAGAGACACAGTACTTTTGTTTTCTTACTTCTGACAAATATATGTAATGCATGGTCATCTACACAAAGTTTCCAAGTCTGGTTTCAGATATGTGAGAAGTTTTGGCTTCTTATTGTACCAAAACTAGTTTGTGCTAATTTATTCATATCAGGTGGGCCAATAATTATAATTGTGAGGTTAATGCATTTCAGTGGGAACAAAAAAGCACTATTTGTTAATCGCAGTTTGGTGGAGTATACATAAAATGAGATGAGACTATGAGAGTAGAAGCACCAAAGATGCTCATTTTATAGAGATCTTTGTGGGAGAAAGGGGTGATGAAGAAAAGGTGGGTTTACCATGCAGTTCAAAAATTCTAAAAGTTAAGACTGTTGTGAACAATGAATATTAGGGTATCATTAGTGTGCAAGTCCATTCCTACAGAGATGCTGCATGGTAGTGGTACCCACACCCTTTACAGCCTACTTTATTGTCACCTGGAAAACAGTCCGTTATGAACTGGTTTTATGTACTGGGACAGCCATCTTGGCAAGTTAGCAATTTTTTGTCTCTAAGTCTTGAAGCCCTTTATTAAGCCATTACAGATATTGCAAAATAGTATTATTTTTTACCACGGCTACTTCTCTGTGAATTTGTTAGAGAACAGCACCTTTTAAAGCTATTGTTTGGTTGTTTCAGCCTGTAGTAATTTAGCAAGATTTCCACAAGGGTGATGGGAAAAATTCTATGCTGTGAGTGATCATCAGTCCTTCTCTACCTAAGAGAACACTCAGAGTTTTGTCCTTTAGCCTAGTCTCTCAATATCTTCTTTTATTTATTTTTCTACATTAATTGAATTATCAATTAAGAAGCAACAGACAACAAAGAAAACAACACAACATACACCACAAAACTAAAAAAAACAAGCAAAACCCAAAATAAACAAAATGAACAAACCAAACAAAAAACCACAACAAAACAAAAAATCAATGAAACAAAAAAACACCCCACAACTAAAAGAAGGACCTGCAGTCATTCTTAGGATGCTCCAGATAAATCTTTCTCTACTGACTCCTAGGACTTTTCTATATTGCATGTATTTTGACAGTTATTAATTGTATATCTGATGAGAAGTAAAAAGGAAATCATAATCAAAACCAGCACCCATGGTGTATATATTATATTTTGTGAATGCAAAGGACTTGCATCAGTTAAAGTTTATCGGACTAAACTATTTGTGCATTCATTTTAAGTAGCAAAAAAATTATTTTAATCAATCTTGTTTAAAATTAAGGTGAAGGTACGTCAGAAGTCATTGGTCTTTGTTCAGCATCTTTGTAAAATCCAATATTCAACTACAGCATTTAATTAAAAATGAACCCTGAGGTATAATTTTCTTGTTGCCCATGAGAGATAAGAATGTGTTCTGCAAGGAAACCAATTGCATAATACACATTCCTGTCCCACCTCTCAGAGAGGTACAATAAATTTCAGAGCCAATCCTTTAAAGGCATAAGTTGCAAGGGGTCCAACCTAGAGGGAGAGCAGTGCATAATTTTGAGTTAATTTTATTTATTTTTGTGAAGAATCAGAATCATTGTGCATTACTTATTCACATAAAATTAAGCACATCCCTTTCAACGTAAATCTGTGTATTAGAATATATTGACCAGATGAGTAAATTATAGAGATAATGTAAATCATTCCACCTCCTTTTAAGTCAGTAATTTATTCCACAGGAGGGTCTTTCCATTATTTGGAAATTTGGTAGTTAACTTTTGGTTTAAATATGGTAAGTTATTTTAGAGTTCTTCAGATATTTGAACAGTTAGAGTTATTACCAGTTCTCTGGATATATGCATATAAAACATATTTACTGATTTCATACAAAATGCCTTTTCAAAGCCAGTTTATATTTTTATAGGAATGAAATACATGCTTTAGTTTTAATATACTTCAGTAAAGTGAATAAGATAGACAAGTATCAACAAAATTTCCTTTCAACATCCAAGGAAAGTAGAAAGGTGCACCACCTCATTAGAATTGAACGTGTAGTTTCCAGGGAAATGATAAGAGCACATACACAAAAAAGTTTTCACAATAGTCAACATTTAACTACATAACTTGTCATTTTTTGAAATGCACAGTTTTATAAGGACCTGTGGTATCCACATGAGTGTAGCTGAATGGGTAAAATTCAATGGGTTTGTCCTTATTTGCAGAGGAAGTGGTGCCAGATTTACCCCAAAAGGTGCAAGGATCGTACACTGAAAAAACAAGTTATTACCTCAGAATATTGAATGGTCAACAATAAAAAGAATACTTTATCACCAAATAAGATAATTTCTATAAAATTATTTCTATTCTTCCTAGGGTCTTTGGAGGACAGTAAATTAATATATAAATAGCTCAGTATGTGATTTTAAGCTCAGTAGCTGATTTCAGGGTTTCAGAATTAAAATTACTGTTGACTTCAATTAGTTAGCAAATGTTAAAGACCTAGAGAAAATACCATGTTTTTCAATTAAAGGTACAAATATACCTGTTAAATATAAACAGTATATTTCTACAGCAAGTTCTGTCAATTTTTCCTATATTTGTTTGCTCAATAATAGAAAGGTTTTTCAACCACAAATCTCTGGGAATTTAAAATCATATTTTCTGAAAACATGCAAATCTAATGCATGTACCCAGAGCCTATTTATTTCTCCCATATCATATTGATGATCACGAGACTGGTATCTTTTACATCATAAATTTTCCATCATGACACGAAAGCTTTCCTATGATATCCTAAGAGGAACCTACTTTCCAAATAGTTGTGTGTCAAGTGATTTTACTGGTCAGAGTTCAGTCTACTATCAGAGCTGATAGTGTTAACTAGAATATCTAGAGTAGACAGACTGTGCAGCAGCATTTTGATAGTTGTACCCAAATGAACCCATCAATTTACACCTCTTAAAGATGTACAGTTTAAACCAGTTTAGTTCAAAAGGCAGCATACTTGCTTTTAACTCCCCCAGTCCAACAAATTTGACAAAAGTTCACCTAAATGTCAGCATAACAGGTTAAAGCTACACAGAAATGTGATGTATGTAGCAAGATATTGCTAACACATTAAAATCCATGATACAGGTCTGAGACAGCACTATGTAATTTCTAGCAACTTAGCTGTAAGAAATTAAAATCAACAGGAATTTTCCTTATCACTAATTTCTGTTTACTGGCATTGGCAACAATGTGGGGTGGGGTGAAAGGAAATAGATTCATAGGTTCGATAAATCTTTGGAATTAGCTATGACTGGGGATTCAGATACCTGCTTATTTAGGGTCTCTTTAGGTCTATACCCATTTTTTGACTTTTAACAGGAAATACCATGCTTAGTTTTTCTACAATAATTCAGGAAGTTTCCTTCACACTTTAAATTATTTGTCCAAAAGTGATTTATACCTGGCTTCATTAGTCTTAATTTCCAAGTTAAACGGGCCTTCATATTCCTACAAATAACCCATTTCCAAGAATCATTATCAAAACAAGAACACTTTGTCCCTACTCTCTGCAGATAGCAACAACCTGAGCCTGTCTTTTCAGTCTTGTTTTAGCCTAATAGCTGGCACACGTTGTTTTGGCTATTCCTGATATTTACTCTTCCACTATTTTAAGATGACACGTAATTTCAAGAGATTGCTCAGTTTCTTCAGTTGATAACTCTTATTTCAAAAGTATATTAGATAGTAGCCTAACCCTATAGAGTACATGAACGAAATTTATTTCATGAGAATTGCTTTTCTGGGGAAAGAAATGCCATCACCACAGTTTAAGATGAGTGCTGTTCTGCCATTACTCACTTCAAATGGTAAAGTGTTCTGTAAAGTGTTGTGTTGAATTTTCACAAAATGTCACTGCTCAGTGTGTGGTCAAAGCCATGTCTAATATGGCTGAAAAGGGTGAGATCGTGATACAAAGTACAAAGGAAGAGTGAGGGAAAAAAGCTATCAGAACTGATCTGAGGTATATGCCCTTGATCACTAGTTATTTATGTATCCCCATTCTGTTGTCAGTTCACAAGAGATGCAACTAGCTGTCCTCACAACAAGGTTTTACACTGAAGAACTTTACAGAACAAGTCTGAGCAGCACTTGCTTTTAGTACTACCAAATTTATAAAAAGAGGTAATCTGGCATTTGGGAGTGATTCGTGGTTTGAGCAATTGAAACACAAAACAGCTCAGGGCGGAGAGTAGACAAGCTTGTTCTAGAAAATTCTGTCTGTGACATGCCCAGTCTGTTGGTCAGCAGGTAACTATCCAAAGCAGATCAGTAATTTCACCTGCTCCCAGACATCTCTTTGAGAAGACTCAGCATGATGTTACCAGTCCTTTTTGTCACCCAGGGTCTCTCACAATACTGCCAGTTCTAAAGAACAATTATTTTTCAATCAATTAGAGGAAAATTCTCAAAACTTAATCCTGAATGTACACTGAAAAGCATTTTTCCCTTCTCCTGTTTGTTTTACAAATGGAACTGTCTTTCCCAATGTGTTTTGACAGTTGTATTTCTGCTTCTAGACAGATACCTGAAAAAGAGAACACCTATAATTTAATCCCCAGGAGTAAATTGTACTTTATTCTATTCTTTCTTCTACAGGAACCACAGAATAGCATAGTCCCATTTTTCAAATTTAAGGTTGTTTTTTTTTTTTTAATTCCATTCACTGTAAAAGAATTTCTGGAGTGTCTGATAGTGCTGGAAAACTACATGTCTTCCATTCTTTATTTTTCTACTGATTTGAATATAATATTTCCTTTATACTAAGGAATGACATGTTTTCCCTTGATTATAAAAGTTCATTTTCTAACAGGTTGCATAAAGTGAAGCAATAGGAAAAGTCAACTAATACCACGCTAATAATAATAATTTCAAAACTAAAACCAACCAAAAAATGAAGTGAAAAGGTGAGCTCAGAGCTAGCCTCAATTTTCTTGAATCATCAATCCTTTTCCAAGAAAGTATAAGGGAAAACAATATGATCCACTTTCTTAGAACCTGAAAGTATTCCTGTAGACAATCGAGAACTCCTCCAGCTCATTTAAGTATTTCTTAAATATTATTCACTTAGAAGCGTAGAACTGAAACTTTTGCTCATGCCAGCCTGTACAGAAAGTGTCACTCAGAAGCAGCATTAACACTAAATATGACATGTCTACTCATCAACACATCTTCCAAGTAGAATGTATTTCATCTCCCAGGGGAAACTATCAGCTAAAATAGGATTCGGAGATGAAAATGAAACCAAGCTACAACAGCTTTGTATAATAGGAAATTCTGTGCACTATTTCAGAGGAAGCAGCTTGTATTACAGGTTTGAACTTTCATTTCCCATTTCTATTCTTCGTAGTCCAGTGGCTGGACAACCCAGACATCATTTAAATTGCAATTCTTAAAAAGTACCAAGCACCTCATAAACTGCATAAAAAGTTCACAGAGAAGGGGCTAGAGGTAGGAATTTATCTTCTCTCCCAGAAAGCACCCAAGTGATGAATTTGGGTAATGATCTTCAGTTGAGCTTAGTCTCTTCCATCTGCTGACACCTGAAGAGTCTTTTCATTCTTCTAAAAGTGTAAATATTTCTGAATTGTATGTAATTTACAGAAAGATATTGCATATGAGAAATTTTTTTTGGTTGGTTGTTTTTTTTTGGTTTGTTGGTTTCGTTGTTTTGGTTTGGTTTTGTTTGTTTGTTTTACTAAGAAATAATTAAAAAAGACAAAGGGCAAGGAAGCATGAAACATAGCTCTTCCATACTCTGGATACTTAATATTCAAATGGTGGCCATTGCTTTTTGCCTGAGTTCTTATTCAGATAAATTTTATACATTTAAGTAAAGTTAAGTAAAGCAAGACTACACCTTGTACTATCAGGCATCTCTGTGATACGAGAAGAGGATATCCTATCTTTGATCCAGACTGAATCTGTATGAAACTAATAAACACTCTAGAGACCAAGACACCTCCTGCAAGAACCTTGAGAATATAGGCATTTTCTAGTGTAGGCAACTGTTAAACAGAAGCTCTGTAGTTCTCATGTTATCAGTAATCTCACGTTAGTTACTTGTCCTTTATATGGATAGGAACCCAACTGGACAAGAAATTGCTTGACAATTGCTCTGTCACCTACAGGGCTTTGCAGACCTTATATAGGCCAGTAAGACTAAAGGAGTACCACAGTGAACTCTGTTGTTGTTGTTGTTAAAGGTCCAAAGACAACATCTTCATTGGTTCAGAGAGAAAGGACAAGTCTGCAAATGAATGTACAAGCCAGTCCCTTGCACATGGAAACATGTAACATGTTCTAATTTTCAATTTAGAGTACAAATATAATAATGATTATTCTCACTCTCAGACAAAATACTGCCTGTAAGGCATCACCAGATCTTCAGAACTTGGAATTTTCTATATAACCAGCAGTAGAATCTTAGAGGGCTAGATTTATCTGTAAAAATATAGATATATAGAAAATGTGGGTGTCTTATGTCATGGAGGAGTTCTCTGTATCCAGATTCTTAATTTGTCACAAAACCAGCTGTAAAACTATTTGTGGATTTAATCTCTTGGCACACACTGACGCTGTAGTTCATTACTTTCATAGAGCAGACATGAAAAAAAAAAGATAAAATTGAACTTCAGAATTTTCAAAATCAAGTCAGGAATCTAAACTTGGATACATTATAACCATTCACCAAGAGGTCCTGTGGGTAAAAATGTCAGTATAGAAAAATATGTAAATTAGTGAAAATAATAGAGAAACTAAAAATATAGCATACTCAATGTATCATCAAGATACAGCTGTTTCAAAAGAAACAACTTTGCACTGATTATAAATAGATGTAGCAAAACTTCTAAACCATTTAATAAAGGCTTAGTTCAAGCTTCTGTGGCTTGAACTGAATTCTAGGTTCTTATTTGTTTTAAAAATCCAACAGGAAAGATATAAAAATTTCTTTAGGCACTAGCTTTTCCAGCAAAGTTAATAAAAATTGCAGCCCAGATATGAACCACCCTTTCAGCCACATATGTTATGGTTTGCTACACTAAGCAAATTTGTTCCTAAGGGAAGGATTAAATATTTTGTGTGTGTTTGTTGTCACAACACGGTCTTGGATTCCATGGGATTTGCAGATGTGTAGCTTTCCCAATTGTCCTCACCTATGAGGCATTTGTCATGCCATGGAAAAAAAAAACAAAACAAAACAACCCAACCTAAAGAAACCATCAGAATGCTAAATAAAGTCATACAGGTCACACAAAGACTTTAGAACTGAGGTTATGGATTATTTTGGGACAGGCATGAAATAACCCCAAATCAGGGTGTCAAATACAGGGCAGTTGGCGATAAGGCATTATAAATAAGAGCTTGACTTCTCTTTTCTGAGATCTCACTCCTGTCTGACATTCCCTAACAGCAGTTTGTCGACATATCACCATATAGTCATAGGATTTCATTCACAGTACCACAGACTGAGAGTGGTGGAGAAATCACAGCTCACAGTTACCTGAGCAGGGCATATCGCTGTGCTCTGGCAGTCTCTTCTGGATTAAACACGTGGCTTTTTCTCCAGATGAGGTACTGAGAGTATCTGTTAATAACAGTATGATTTTACAGTTTATTATTTTGTATTAACATCCAAGAAGAGGACCTATGATCAATGTAGAAAATCATGAAATAGAGCTAAAGAATATTTTTGTCTGAAAATAATTTAGACCGATTCCTTCTGTGGCTGTAGGCAATAGTGAAACAGAGGAGACTAAGAGCTGTCTTTAAAAAATAAGAGATATGTGACAGCTTGGTTTAGCAGTGCATAATCATTTTGCAGAGTCTTTACTCACAGTTTGGCCCAAGGATTGATTATATGTGAAGTGCTTCATTCCCCTCTTCCAGTTTCAATAATTAATCTGGCTTTATATTATATTTGAGGAGTCACACTCAGCTCCCTGGTCCCACACCAGGCAGCATGCAGCAGTTTTCACCAAACATATTATTCAGTCAGTCAGACATAAATAACATTGGTTGCCATTTTAAGGCAAAGACACTGTTGGGGCCCTGGCTCTTATTTGAAGCAATTTCTATTTTGATAAATGAGTGATTTCTTGTTTAAAGAAGAATCTCTTTTACCTGCTTGCATTAGAGTTTAAGAGTTCACCAAAACATCATGATACTTCATTAAGTCTTCACAGAAAAATAACATTACAAAAAAATATTTTTTATCTTCAGTATATATGCTCAGCCACTTGGAATAGATGAAGCAGTAGATGTAGTAGAGGACATTTAACAAAAAATTTCTAAAAATCGATATTAATATTCCCAGACAACTGTGTTCTTCATATAGCTACTGTACTGTTCCTGTATTATTATGTGTAATGTTACTGTGTCCTTGTTTATATTTCTCAACTTGCTAAAGGCTGAATACCAAAAGACCTCTTGATGTAGTACAATAATATCCAAAATACAAAATAAGGCTTCTGAAGTAAAATAACATATGCTGGTGTACATTTTCTACACCAAATGGTCTTAAACAGAACTAAGGTATCACCCATCAAAATGTGTGCATTAAAATTCTAGGTGTGCAGTTAAAGAGATCCAGATGGGTAGGAGCAGTTGAGAAATACAACATTGTGTTACATTTGAAGAGAGGTGGAGGTCTTCATATGCTCTCTGTGACTATAGATGTTGTACTTACATTTCCTTTCAGCTTACTCTCCTCAAAATCACCAAATGCAAGAAATATTTAATGAGGACTATGAGGAAGGCCACTGGGACTTTCATTTTTACAAGATTGTTATATGAAATGTTTCAGATTGATAAATGTTTTTCTGTAGCTTTAATCAGAAAAGCAGTGTTAATCAGTCTAACCCATTCTTTTTTTTTTTCCCTCAGGCTGTTGAATTGAACTATTCACATGACTGGGGAATAAATATGGTGATATGTGGTTTAGAATACCTTATTCTATATGAACACAAACATCATCTGCAAAAGATGATAAACCAATAATGGAATGTAAAGTAAAAAAAGTGAAGATGTTTGCAGCATGTGATATTTATAAATTACATTTTTTCTTAATGTGGATGGTACTGATGTCTTACAAGGTTTTTGGTAACCCACTGTTCCCACCCTGTACAGCAAGGTCTACTAATCACCGACCTGCAGAAAGTTCTGTCTCCACTGGCTCGTCAGCCAGTAGTTTTGGCAGTGGATACAGCATGGATAGTGATGGCAGCAGCAGTGCCACAGGAGAGAATAATCTATTTCCCATTCCAAGAATGTAAGGCTTTTCCTTTAATATACTGTATCCTCTGTGCACAATGTATAGATAGACCTTTCACTTTCCAGACATCTTCTTACACAGTTTCCTCCACAGACTTTAGTTACACAGTAGTATAGCAGCAAACCAGGCAGAATTTCTCAGATCTCATACTCTGCTTTGTTAAACACTGAATTGTTAACAACCAACAAAACCTCTGCCTCAATGTCATTAATTTATGGCTGACACAAAGGAGAGGTGCTAGTCTCAGCCTTTGATGCAGGTGTGTAGCGGTGGGCTGGTTTATGTTTTAAAAATAAGGCCTGAGAATACTTAGTTTAAGTTTTCAAATTGACCTCCTGGAAAGCAATGTTACTAGTGTAGCTGAAATTCAGATTGAACTTTTTCCCAAGTCTTAAAATTTTGAGTAGAATTTCTCTGTTCTTGGTTGAATAAATCTTTTTGGGATTGAGTCCCTGTAGGAATTATCAAGCCACTATCAGTGTAATGATCCTATAAAATGATTTAACTTTCCAACATTTTACCCTGTTAACTACTCCACAGGGAAAAGTTTTGCCAGGATTTTTTCCTCTCAACTTTGGAAGCATGCACCTTCCTTTAGCAATTTAATGTACATTCCTTTATAACAAAAAGTAATTTATGCTGATCAACTTAATGTTTCTAACCTGGAAAATTTATAGATTGACTGTTCTCAAAATATTAGTTGGTGGTCATTGCTCATGCAGTGACAGCAATGGTTGTTCCTTGTTTTCCTCTGGGATACAGGGTTTTGACTTTCCCTTGAAGTCCTGAATTGTTAGTCACAAAAGCTGGATATAATCTTCCTAAAAAAGCTTGAATAAAGAAAAAATGCACTCCCTACAATTCTGAAGTTTTTAAGTATTTAGTATGTTCTAAAACAAAACCCAGTTGTACCTGTCTACAGTTTATGAGTAGCTAAAAGGAAAATAGACACAAATCTAATATTTCAGTCTCACCTTCAGAATTTAGGAAGACAATATGACCTCTGGTTTTGGGGTACAAACTGTTTAATCTTCACTCAACTTTTCACTCATGTTGCTCTAGGTTAAAATGAGTTCTAATTCCCAGTGGCAAAGCTGTAGTCTTTAATTGGATTGGGCAAAAGAAGAAAATTATTTTGGTGTCATTCCTAGTAAGAAAAACAAAGATGTATAATTTTTTTTTGCAAAGAAACACAAGATGAAGCTCTCAGTAAAGGTTTTTAGTTCACATGCTAAATTTCAATCCAAATAGTATCACTTACTGTGTATTGTCTAGCAATTTGACAGTATCTACAGTTACTTGGTATTTGGCTGACAGATTCACCAGCCTATTAAGCCTGAAATGGGCCCCACTTCTCCTAGAAAGCATGAATAAGTCTCCACAGCTTCAGCTTTTCTCCTACAATAATTTGTTCCTATGAATTTTATTTACTTAAAATATATCCAGCCTTCTTATTTTCTGTTAAGCCCTAAAACATATATATATAAATATATATAATTATGGCATTACTAATGTAGATTGTTTATATGCTAATATTACAGACTTTAAAAGTTCCACAGGACATTTAAATAGACAAGAAATACTTTCTTTTTCATGTTAATCTCAAGGGCTTTACAAAGCAATGTAATGAAAATGCACAACAAAACTACTGTTTGTTATCAGATACCTTTGGGACCAGTCCTGGGGAGAATGTTTTAAAATAGATAACTGTTTCCATTTTGAATTCTGGATAAAAAGTCTTATATATCTGAATATATGTATAATTGAAATTGTAGTCAACATTAGCATTCACACTGGCTTGATAATGACTTCAGTGACTCTGAACTTGTACACTGATTCAGCATATCCATAAGATGCTAGGTCATAATTTGGGTGTGAAACATTAAGATAAATAATTCTAAGTGTTGTGGCATATCAATTTACTTTTTTTATAAACTTCCTGTTTAGAATAAGTTTCTGATCTATCAATAAAAAAAGTGTTGAATAGGCTGAGCTTACTTTAGTCCTAATGCTTTTAACCATAGGAACTTTTCGTCATGAAGAAACATAAAATAATTAAATAGTGACACCATGGGAATTTTTTGATGAGGCAGCTAATTAGAATGCTTGCTAACATTATATATTGTTATAAGTATCAAGGGAAATTTATCATTATATATAGTTATGCACAGCTGAATGTGTCTTGTAAAGTCTATTTGGGATATTTTTTTTAAAAAGGCTTATATCCAGTTGTAATACCCCTGAAAGTTACTCATGTTATCAACTCCGATAAAGACCAGATTCTCTATGCTTTTGTATTGTGTAACCATCTATAACAGTACAAGGTCTGTAAAATTACATTACTGTTGAATGCAAAGGTGAGAAGCAGTTGAAAAATGTGTAAGGAACCTAACCTTAGGGACGAATAATTCTGGCATTGTGTTTGTAATATGTTTTATGAAGCATTACCTCACAGACAAACAAAATAATTACTTTCAGTTAAAATTTAGTTTAAAATCACTTTAAAAACTTACATTTGATAGTATTTTTTTAATTAGCTGTGAACTTGTACAGCTTTTGTTGCCGCTGTGAAACATGAAGCTGTCTAGGTAGCAAAGAACAGCACTGATTCTTTAAACCCAGAGGAATCAAATGTGTCTGAAGGTAATGCCTTATATTCTCTATGACATTTCAGAGTCTTAATGGAGAAAGACAAATAGAAGCACAAACATCTCAGAGTAGCAGTCATGTTTTTGAGAGTGATTATAATCATGCCTTAGAATTTGCAACAAGTATGTTTAGAGATAGCTTATATTTTTCCTAATTTTCATTGCCTAAAAAAATAGCCATTTACATTTTGATCCAGGTTTTTTCTACATCCAGTGGAGAAAGATAGGGACTTCCAGAGCATGATTTATTCCATTCACTTTAAGTTTAATCCAAATCTCAGAAATTAATTGTTTCATATGTTAAACCTCAACTGCAATGTAAAAACAGTCATGAAAAGAAGATAATGACCACAAACATGACTAAAATAAAAGCCCAGGTAACAGTGTTGGAGACCAAATACCAGTTTTGTGACTCCTTACTTATTTCACTTCTCAATGTAACAGGATAAAGTAAGGAGATGAGATAGTTATATAGACTAGTTGCAGAACCTTAGGCTGATGGGGGACAGTTAGCAGACAGCAGCTGATGGCCTCATTCTATAAGAATGTACAAGCTTAGCAAGATGTAATTGTAGTTGCCTACCAAAGAGAAGAAAAACAAAACTCTTAAGTAATCTTCCAAATAGTAACAGGAAAAAAAATATTGTCCATTTTCTTTTCTTTAAATTATATGTATATGTATATATATACACTTTTTTCAGTTTTCACAAATATCTACAATGTTTGTGGTTTTGTATAGAAGCAAGCCCCACTGGCCTGGATGCATCATTTTCTTAGATCTCATATCTTTATGGTCTTATTGACAACTACCACTATCTCTTTTAACAGAGGGAAGATGAGCCAGAATGGACAAGAACCAGTAAAGCAGTCGGGAGTAGGATTAACCGATGCAGAAGGTAAAAAGAAATACAAACAACACTACAGTGGTATCCCATGTTTATAGAACCAACATATCTATTTCTTTTACTTGTTATGCTCTGAAAGATTAGTGTATGCTCTCTTTGTTTTATAGATTAAGATCCTGTCTTCTATTTACTTTAAGGGCCCTTTACACATAGCACCGATGTAATGAGCCTTCAGTTTAAATGAGAACAGTGTCTGTTTATTTAAAGTAATTAAATAGATTGCAATGAATAACATCTGTCTTTCAATGTCCATTGCTTTTCATAGTATTTGAATAAAAAGTATGAAGCATGGAGCTGACTCAATACTCATTAAATTAGAAAAAAATATCCAAAGACTGTCAGGCTCTATTTTAGAGAATTTATGAATAATTATTTCATAAAGAAATTATTAATTTTGGTGTCTACATAAAACATTAAATTTAAATACAAACATTAAGTGAACATCATGCTTGAATGCTCTACTTAGACTATACTTAAACTCTTATCTGTTTGGAAAATCCTGAGTGATATTTTTTCAGTATGAATGTGGTGCTTCCAAAGAGGAAACATTGTAATATTAAAGTGCAAAAGAGCCTGACAGAATGGCTTTCAAAGTATCATGAGCAATGTGATTATCTCTTTGTAATAATAGCCAACTGCATGGAAGTTAATAGAGTGTTTTCTATGGAAGGAAATGTTAGGAAAATTCCATTTCCCTTTGCATATAAGGTATATTCTTTCAAGTCCATGTTTCTGTTGACCTCAAATATAAAACTCATTCATTTTATTATTAAAATAATAGTTTTATCTTTTAAATGCACTTCAATGCAGCTTTGAGGTATTAATTAATTCAAAAATTAAAATTCATATATGCAATTGAAGTTAATTTCACGTTAAGTTCAGCCTTAAATCAACATTTCTCAGTTTTTTGCAATCTATATACATGGGGAAATAATTGCTATTGCTATATTTGAGGTAAAAGAGGTCTAATGTTTCACAGATTTGAAGAAATCAAATTAGAATTTGAAAATAGAAAAAAGTCTTTTCCAAAGCAAGAATCCTTAACTGTGTATATGCATTCTTCTCAATCTTTCAGTACATAGCACTCATCATACAAAAAAAAAATAAATTCAGCTGCTTATCAAATTTTAATTTGTTCAATTGTATTTTTATGTATTTCAAAAACAAACTGTTTTTTAAAAGAGAAATTGTGGGATGAACATGGGAAAACGGGAATTTTCCATTTTTACTTTGTCATGATATGTTCTATATAGAATGATAATTGTAAACAAATAGATTTTCATCATTTTGTTCATCATAAATTGCCCCTTAGGTAAAGTTATAAATTTGAGAGCATACAAATAGAAAATGGTTTAATTTAACGTTTATATAATTAAAAAAAAAAAACAACAAACCACCAAACCCCAAACAAGCAAACATAATAAAAAAAACACCACATTTTTTAAAGCATTCTAGAAGATGTCTATATAGCATTTAGTCACTAAAATTACTTTTCCAGTCAAACTATCTTTTCTACTCATCTTCAAAATATGCAAATAACTGAAGTGCTGCAATCCCCTAACTTTCACTTATAATTCATCACTCCTAACTTGAGAACACTAAGACTTACAACTCCAAGTCTAGTAAAATAAGTGTAGCCTAGTATTTAGAATCCAAGTTCTAGCTGACAAAGATGGGACAGATCAATCTCAAATGAAAATTAAACTAAAATCTGGAAAACAGTTAAAGAACTCTTCTGTTGCATCATGCAAATATAATTATCTTACAGAGAAGTAGTTCAGAATTTAGTGGATTTCAGTGTGAACTGAGAATTACCTCAGTATTGTAGAACAAAAGTGAATGAAAACCTTAAAGTCTTAAAGATCAAGCAGCATTTATTCTGTAGTTTATTTATCTGTGTTGTGGACCAGATGAGCTCTGCAATTAACTGGAATGAAATATTCATTCCCATTTTTCATAAATTTCTAGAGAGCTCCCATAGTTGACATTTGTATTCTCATTTGCAAATAAGGATTTAGTGTTGCACTTAAAACCTTTTCATAATAGTACTATATTTACATTTTCAAATATTCTTAATGGCCAACTTCTGTGAAAAGTAGCTCGTGGTTTACTCTCTTTAAAACTGTGCAGAATAAATTCAATTGCTTAAACATGTGAATCTACTGCTACTTGCAGTATTTTAGTCATCCAAGTCATTCACACAGGCCTGGAAAATATGGCAGGGGACTTAGAGGAAAAAGAACTTTAAGATGAGTAGCTGGAAGCAAAGCAAGGTAGGACTCTTAAATGGCAGTGAAAAATAGTTTTTAGGCAGCTGAGTCAAAACTGTAGCAACAGGGTTTGGATTCAGCTCACAGAGTTTGTCACCAAAATTTAAGCATGTATATAATAGAATCACCAGGAAAAAAAATACGCTCCTTTTCTAATTGTTTACACACTTGAGAAATGTGCTAATGTTTTGTTGGGAATAGTTTTTGTGCTATTAAGATGTATCAGTTAATTTATAAGTAGGTATTGGAAAACAGTTCTCTTTGCTGAAACAACCAAATGGTCAATATAAATAACCAAGTATTACTCTGATAATCTTTGTTGCTTTGAATATATCATCTTGTCATATTCTGTATTTTCATACTACTTAATAATATAAAATATTTCAGAGCTTTGTTCTTGGACACTGTGTTACAGTTATCTTTATGATCTGCATTGTTGCATGCTATCTTACACTGGACATTCTTCCCCAAGAAGATTAAATACTTCATCTTCTTATACTTCAGTAAATCTTATGATACATATTGTGAGCTTCATTGAGTTATACAAACCAATTTCTCTATTCGTCTCAGAAAGTGCACTGTCATCTGTTTAAAGATTTCTTATGACACGCTATGGAATATTACAGACAAAACAACCAAGTGCATACCATGTAAGGTTTGAAACTAACAATTAAAACATGATTAATATCTTGATTCAGTCGTAGATCATGATTGGTCTATTTGCCCTCTGAAACTGCTCCACCAATATATCTCAGATGGTATTTTCCACCTACCCACTATTTATCCAATTAAGGAATCTATGGGGAAAATTATTTTGACATACTGCAAAATTCTGAATTTACTAGGAAATCTCAATTTTAGATTTTAGAATTTTTAGATTTAGAAAATTCTAAATTCTAAAACTGAGATTACCTAATAAATTTACTAGGTAAACTGCCATTATTTCTAGAAGAGAGATATAAAGATACAAATAACATTTTGGTTGAAATAGTTTACTGTAAGGAAGTTTTAGTTCTTCTCATTCTGAAGACACTATATGCATGCAAAATATCGTTCCTTGAGGATTACTTACACTGAAGTAGGTTCATCTCAAAGAAAGACGCTTTCAGGAAAGATGAACATGTTGGCAAGCATGGCCTGGCTTCACTCATTCAGTATTTTTTGGAGTGAATGAATACTCACAGTGCTTCTGTCATCCTCTGTGCTTGGACTCATTCTCATTAGGATTTCCAGTCTGAAAATGGTAAACTTTGCATAGGAACAGAGTGGCTACTCACTCACATCTTCCAAAAGACTAGGGGTTTTACTTAAAAAAAATAAATAAATAAAATCCCATCCAATCCATGGCCTGAATATCAAAATCTTCTCTACACTGTTTTGCCAGAGCTCACAGGCTTGCCTTCTGACATTTCCAGTGGTCCTTTGGGTTTTCCTTTTTGCATGCTATATATTTCTTGAGTTACAGTTTAAGAAAACAGCAACAAACAAGTTCTGTGATAACATCATGCATTATGCAAATTTTAGAATAGCATGACTCTTATTTTATCTATTCAGTAGAGTCTAAGCTAAAAAGTCTAATCTTTATTTATGAGAAAAAATGGCTGATATACCACACAAACCTTAAAACAAGCTAGGAGTCTTTCTAATAACATTTTGGGGGAAAGGTGCATGAGCTTTGAAAATAAATGACTGGCAATCATTTGACTTGTAATTTTTCCTTCATAGCTTTCTGAATAGTTCTGGTGAAATTTGCATCCATCATTTCTGCACAGAATAGACCCTGGAACAAATTGTCTTGCAAACAGTATCATGCTTTCTCTTGCAGGGATATCCAGAAGTAATATGTGGATTAGCTCTCTCAAGTAACATAAGGCATGAGACAAACTGACAGCACAGGCACAACTAATCATTGCCACATTCTTTGAAGTAATTAAAACTGAAAAAACCCCACTTCATTCTCCTTTTACCTGCTGTTTAATTACACTAGAGTAACTGCTTAAGCCAAAGGATTCACTGTGGTATAACAGAAGAGGATAGGGAATTGAGATGTTGCATAAATCAACTTGCTTCATCTCCACAGGTTGAAAATTTAAAATTTTGATTTTTTTTTAACTCCAATGGCTGAAGTATCAGAATTTTAATATTAGTCCTTATAAGGATGCTCAGAGAGAAATGACCTTTAACCACAAAGTAAGAGGAGAAAAAAGACAGATTAAGGAAATTGTTAAGGGCTAATCATGATACATTTACTGAGATTTGCAAATGCTTTTTGCCTATGCACAAATCTGTACTTTGATATCCTGGTTGGCCAGGCTGAAAATCTGCAGTTTACTGCAGATGAGAAACTTTTATTGCAGTTATCTGTATCATTTCACAGAAAAAAAGAGGACTGTGAAATCAGATTAAATATGATGTTTAATATTCATGAAGGGGGTTATAATTACAATTTAATTTCTTGCTGGATTAAAATTAAGTTAAATCTTGTTGCCCTTGCACTAAGCAATGGTGATTTTGAATCAAAACAAAAAGCTTTGTGATCTCTTTTTAAAACCCCATTTTTAGCAGCTGTAGTATCTTCTTCTGTAGTTTTATTACCGTTCTGATTTACATGTAGATGAGGTCAGTTTGTGAAATAAAATATCACTGAGTAAAATGTGATCCTTGCCCGGAGAATATATCAGCAGGGGTGATTCCTTAAATGAGTAGCTGCTTTAGTACAGAGGAAAAATAGGAAAAAAAAATAATAGAAAAGAAATAACAAAAGCAGTTGCAGGTAGCCTGTCACATCTTGATCCCTTCACACTGCACCTCTTTTGTTTTAGGGAATGCAAATTTTAATTTTCAAAATTTAAAAGATCAGATATACTTTCTGTCACAAGAGATCCTTAAACAATTAATCAAGCTTATGCACTGACAGTAATAATTCTCTTTTTTTTTTTTTTTAAAGATACTATAATATTTTATATATGCTCCCTCAAGCTAGGAATAGCCTTACTACTAATACCTAAATAACACAATAATTTGAAAAAGTGTTTCAAGGTAAACAACAGCAATACTGTAAACCTTAGAATTATCAGCTTCATCACTAAATTCTGGGAAACATTTATTAATCTATCCCTGATTGGCCCAGTACTCTAATTTGCCCACCTGGCCCTCCAGTAATAATTGGAGCAATTACTTATGCATTCCTGAGGTACTTGCCAGTATAATCCAGCTGGTTTTCCTAAAAAGAAACAGAAAGAATTTAAATATGAATAAAGACTGCAGCCAGAGGTAGAAAAACAGAGAAAAAGGACAACATAATCTATATTCTTGTATCCACATCACAAACAACATTGCTTTACATATTTACAATTCATCCTGTTCCTGAATTTTTATTATAAAGTGCCATTAAAGAAGTAGTAAATAATCCAGGGATCCTGACTGTGATTAACCAGTGGCCGACCCACAGCATGTGCCCCCCTTGTATGAAGTGGGACTGAATGGCTTTTCGTCATTAAATCATGTGGCAAGAAAATTCTAAAAAGAATAGTTTCTTTTTTAAGCTTTCATCAGAAAACATCTGTTTTTCCCATGGCATCTGTAGAAAATGAACAAATAGTAATAAGATAAACAAGTGAAAAGAAAAACATAAAAACCTGAAAGCACATGTATTTCATCTTGCAGCTACAATGTTACTCATTGATATGATGTTTCAGTGATCACCTGGAAATATAATTTGCTTGCCTAATGTTCATAACCACTTTTATTGGCTTAGCTTTTAAGTGCATTCCTACTAACATAAAACTGCTTTCAAAAGGTTTCTTCTGGTTACTTCTTGGATATGTAATGGCCTCAAAGTGTTTGGGCTGGGAATCAGAGTGCTAGTAATTCCATCAAAAATCTTGCAAAGCTACAGTTTTGTTTCTGGAAAAAAAAAATCAAAACAAAACTTTAGTTGAATTCTGTAATATATATATGTGTATATATAAATATAAAGGAAATCTCATTTAATACCAACTGGCACATTTAGTACAAATACCAGTTAATAATGAAGACCTTCAACACTGGAGAGGAAACAGGAGCACCCCTCCACCAAAAAATGGAGTAAAGGTGAAGATGCTGAAATGTATGATTGCTGGACCTGAGCCTTGTCTGGGCTGCTTCACCTAGTGAGTAATTTCCAACAGCTTTAAAATAAAGTCACTTTTCATGATCGGTGCACATTTAGAATCAGCAAAATCAGGTTGAAGCATTAATATGATAAATACTAGATAAATTCCCTTCTGTGATGAAAATGAAACTATGAGGTACTGAGTAGGTTTGTTAAATGTCATCTTCCTGGATAGTTCAGGTGATCTGCTTCATTTAGCAGTGTGATTAGGACTTCTGTGTGTATCCCATAAAAAAAAAAAGTAAAATAGATCTATTTTAAGGTCAATAATGTTAAGTGCTCAAATATTTATCATCTATTATGTATCAGGAATGGCGGTGAGGGGACTTCAAGAGGTCATCCTATTATTTCAAAACAAAATATTGTTCCTAAAAGGCTTTTTTTAGCTTGCTCCAAAAATTCTTAATGGTGATAGAAAATTCACATCTTAATTACTCTGGTATAGTGCTTAATTATCCTTGACACTAACTACCCTAATCTTGCTTGCTGATATTGGTACTTAAGGGGTGAAATAAGAATGCAAAATCCAAGCTCTTTTCCTCATAAACATAGTATATTTTACCAAGTACTTCTTATAAATAGATGCTTCTACACTTGCTCACAAATGATAACACAGCAGTTCCTACTGAACAGTTCTGGTTTAGAGCTCCCTTTTTGTTGTATTTATTTGAAATGTCAAAAAAAGAAATTTGAATGTTATAACCTGTTTCTATACTTAACAGTCCATTGTAACTCTTTAAAGTTACTCATGTAAAAGGAGCTGGTATTGTATGTGTGCAGTTTAGATGATTATTTATTCTATGTTTCTTATTTTAGAAAGATAATTTTTAGCTTTCTTAGAAATTGAACTATTATGCTAGGGATTCAGAAAGGGGTTTTTTATTTAGCTTCACATGTTTTCATAGTATAAAGCCTCTGTTTAGACTGATGATCAAGCAGTTATCTTGGAATGATGTTTAAATGCAGATGAATCTAGAGCATTTGTAAATGGGATCACATAGCAAGATACATTTAAACTTCAGCTGACATTTATGTTAGCATGTGAGATCTCAGAATTCTTGGACTGTATGTTTTGTTTCAAGACAGAAATTTTTAAAAATCAGTGCACTAGATTGAACCATGAGAGTGAATCTGATGCATCTGATTCTCATAGTAAGGAGTCTGCTTTCATAGCTATATTTAGAACCTTGTGCTCTGTCCACAGTTTATTTTCTGACTAATACGCTTTTCATAATGCTCCATGTTCATTATTTTGTTATATGATTGTAGTTTCACAGTCTTGCAGCTTTTTGCATCTGAATAATGCTTTGTCTGTTAAGGAAATGCTTCAGAGTGTGTCTTTCTCTTTAAGAATTCCTAAGTGTCCTGTGTAAGCATTTGTATTTATTTTAGGTACTTATACCTTGCTCTTCCCTTTTGTGTATTATTTATTCTGGTACTACTAGTCTGTGACTAGGAGGGAAACAAATGGACAGAAGACTAGACAAATCTAGTGGCAGAAAATGATGTACTGTTTGTGTAGAGTAGGGTTAACTTTATATATCTTTATCTACAAAGGGATTGAGGTGCTTTAAACATAGGTGTATCCTGTTGTTTTAATTACCCTAAAATATTTTCCTGCCTCAAGCTAGCTGCTCAAGAAAGTCATGAGTATTCCACAGGTTCTTCATCACATCTACCATTCCTAACCAGATACTTCAGTTTCACCAGCACATCTTAAACAATCCCAGATGTATGTTTTTATAGACATAAACCTGATTTGCTCCTACAGTCAATACAGTATCTACAATTCCCGTCAGTGTCAGTCCTTTTCCACTACCTATTAAGAACCAAAAGAATATAATAAAAATTTACAACATTTATTTTAACTTACATATCTAAAGTTTATGTGGCTGATATCAGGTGAGATTAGATCTACCAAATGGTCTTCAGGTTTGCATTTGAGTTCATTCCAAAATGTCTTTGCTTTATTAAACACCATTTGGTATGCTTCCTTTCTGTTATACTTTCTATTTTACACTTTCTTTAGATCTTTTGTCTGCCACATTGGCTTTGCACTCTGTGATGTGATAATAACATTGCATGACTGGACTTCCCTTGGAAAAATACACAAAGCTTCTGGTGATCAGCTCGGTCTAACATCTGATACATGTATCTACCTTCATGGTTCACATTGCTGTATTGCCTAGAAGTTCACATATTTTCCAGAAGTCTGGCAACATACTTGTTATGATAAGTAGTCAGTTTGTGTGATTTACTAGAAAAAGCCCTGTATGTAACTTGCATCCAATGCCTGCTGAGCATGCTATGGATTCTTATTATTTCTTTCTGCTACTCATCTACATCTAATATCTGATCACCTTGGTTGTGTCTGGCTGACTGTTTAGTTTATTAGAAACTTATTCATATTAATGGAATACTCATATTTTTGAAGGAATTGGATTCTCAATGATCAAAGTGCAATAATTTGACTCTTTTTTTTTTTTTTTTTTTTGTTATATATATAAACCATGCCCTACTGACTAGTCTGATTGTCTTAGGAGCTCCTTCTTTCTTGGCAAGTAAAGGAGAGAAAAGGAAGACTTTCCTTCTTATCTCTGGACATCTGAGACAATGACAACTACAGGCACCTTAACTTTGTATATATGTTGTTTTTAGGGCTATTTGGTGGTTTTATTATGTTTTGTAGCATATAAAAGCATGCAAAGTCCTTGGCTTTATATGGACACATTTTACACACTGTTTTTCATGTTTGAAAAAGTGACATCTACACAATATCAACATTTAGTATCTTCATTTGTATTCAGTGCTTTCTTATCAAACACACAAAACTAAATTACCTAAATTTCTGTAAAATAATACTACACTTATTATAATTTGTAAACTATACAGTGTAACTATTGGTTTCTAAGACCATGATAAATTTGTTTCTAAGGCCATGATAAATTTGTACATGAAAGCTGGCTTTTCCAAAGAAAATAGTCTGAGCAGTGTTAGAAAGAAAATTAACATGATTTTTTTTTTCCTGTTGAGAAACATTTCATGCACAGAAAGAACTTTCACATCAAAGTGGAAACAGTATGAGGAGCAGAACCTAGGAACCACTCTTCACCTTTCCTTTTCAAAAGCACCTGACCTAGGTCTTGTTCCACCGACTAAAGAGGCTACTCCAGATTTTTATACAAAGAGAATGAGACATTGAAGAGCCTCAGCTTGCCTTCAGAAAATTACTTGAGCATGCTCTTATGGAATTTCATAAAATACAAATTAATATTCTGTTTTTATTTGGGATACTCACAAGAATCCTACAACATGAGAAAAAGATTTTTACAATTTATCTTCAGTTGTGGGACAATGTGAAAGCACATTGCTTTCCATCAGAAATCAGAAAAGCATCACTATGAGTGAGAGAAAGCCAGTCTTCAAATGACTTCTGTCATTCTCTGGACAAAAACCAGTTATTAATATTTCACTGCACACTGTGGGTTTTTTCCCCAGCATCTTGAAACTCGCTTGTTGAATCAAACTGATTGTATGCAAGTACAGATTTATCAAGGAAATGTAAAGGGGCCATAGCCTTCCCATAAATGTCTCATCATTTTGGACATGGGCCTTGTCAAATTGTGATAAGTAACTGCACTGAAATCACAGATGCATCAAAAACTAATACGACAAATAATTTCCCTCTTTATTGTCAATATCTACTGCTCTCAGATTACTTGTTCTGAAATCAAATTCCAAAATTAAGTACTGAAATTTTCCTGTTGAACAAAACCAAGTAATTTGTTTAAAGTAATTTTTTTTCTGTCACTGGCTAAAAATTCTAAATTGAAGACAGCTTGAAAAACATATATAATAGGAAGTAATGCAAATCCAGATAGAAGGGACAGACACAGGAACTACAAACACATTCTTTCTTCCCTGCCCCTCTCTGGGATCAACTGTATGTACGGATATCTGTTTAAAGCATTGACCAAAAGATATAATTATTCATATTTCTGCTATAATTTTGAGCAGAATTTTTTTTCTTAGGGATACTATGTCTTTTATGATTATATATTAAATAAAAAGAGGTCACACCTTTTTGCACACTGCCATTCCATCTGTTCCTCTTAAGTATTATATTTGCAATCTCAAATGGATATTTGAAATTACATTCAGCTCATTACAATAACATACAGCTGAGTCATGCATCACTAAAGTGGTGTTATCTCCCACCCAAAATGGGATTAGGAGGAAAGACTGTTGATGGTCATCCCTCTGCTATGCCCCTGGAAATTTTCATAAAGGTACTGTATACCTTGTGTTTTTCTCTTCCTAGACAAATATAAGTCACCCATCTCCATATCATGTGAGAAAGATGAGTATTTTACCTTCAACATCAATTCAAAATGATGGTGAAATCCTCAGTAGACAATCAGTCTTGTGTAGTCAAACAAAACCTGTAATTTTACATGTATATATCAAAATTTGTAATTGTCCAGTCTGCCTTGCATCATATCTAATCTCTTTGTAGGCAGGCAAAATATTCAAAGCTAACTTAGTCACATATGAGGAAAATATAGAGAAAAGAGATCACCAAGCAAAATTGGACTGATTAAAAAAGTAATCTCAGGGATTACAGAAAACACCCCACTAAGTAAACTGAGCATGGTCCTGCTAAAAAACACAGCAGTAACTGAGACATACAGCCTAAAGGCAAGAGCTTCCCTGTTGTATTTTACTTCTGAAAATAGTCTCTCTGACATTATGTTCATGCAGGCTGCATCTACCTTATTGTTATGATTCAGAACAACAATATAACTTTGAAATAAATTCTTCGGTTTTGTCTTGATTGACATTGTTTTGATTTTCCTTTTTTTTTTCCTCCTCTTTTTTTTTTTATACATCCAAATCTAGTTCCTTTTGAGAGAAACTAAACTGGAAACTCTGTTCCAGGTGAGCACTAAATGTACTCCTATCCCTAAATATGTTATAGTCACTAATGGGTTCTTTGGATAAAACTGCACTACATGCAGAAAAGGAACATTTCTGTCACAGACCATAGTAATTCCATTTTCAAGTGAAAGCTCTCAACTTTATATAATACAGATGTAGGTACTTCAGAACCAATTGCTTTGATCTACAGATTTGTTCCTATTGCACCAAGTTAGTGCTGTGCAGACACAGTAACAGATAATTAAGCAAACACCTAAGTTTATATCATTTGAGAACCCAGTTTTCCATTGATCTTTAAAATTGCCATATGCAAAAAAATAAAAAGTGAAAATATACACACCTTTTTTTCATACTGTCATCCTGGGATCAGTTTGGTGAGAAAACCTCATTGTGCCTGAGTCACACAAAATAAAGGAGATAAATGTGTCAGCTGGCATATTCTATAAGGAATCAAAGAAGAAAGATGTGAACAGTGATGAACATTTCATCTCTTTCTACCACACTGCACTGAAGGAAAGTCTCTGACAGTCTTTCAGGCCCTTTTGAGGAGGAAATTAAGACACAAAACCAAGTCCCATAATGTTCCCATATAATCTTTCCCTGTAATTTTTTTCTCATCCTACCTTGCCCATTTTATGTGAACTGAGTTGTTCTACAAGGAGGTGCTGTCTAGTATTTTTTATTTATTCATCTCAAAACATATATTAAAAGCATCAAATGATGCTTATGACAGGAGAGACCACCTCCTCAGTTAATGGGGTTTTTGCCATTGGAAGTCAGAATTTCCCAGGGCACCCTTTGAGTTCTGCAATAAATTGTGAAATAAATTGCTTGAATATTTTTCATTAAATTTTATAGGAAAGGTTGCTTCACTACAATATAAAGTAAAGAAGGTCTATACATGGTCATGACATATATAGGTGACATACATAGTCAAATGATGTCATGGACTAGATTTATATTGTGCAGCAGTTTAGGTCAGGATATGCTCCATGAAAATCACAGAAATTTCATCAGCCTAAAATTGGCATGTAAGAAGAGGGATCACACAATGAGAAACTTTAAAGTACTGTGAAAAACACAGGAGCGGCATTGGAGAGTGCAGAAAAATTAGGATCAAATCATTTAGCTGACTGAGCAACTGAAGTGCTGTAAATGATCCCTGAAGATGGGAAGTCTGCCCTCTGAGCAACCCTGAGCTCATATTCTGCAGCTTTTGCTCTATTATTTAGTGTAAGCAGTTTTATCCTACTCTACCTATGATCTTTAACTCCACAGGTTTTCACTGGTTTGATTCAGTGTAATGTATTTAGCAGTACTTTATTTCAGAAAGTTGATTATACAAATGTAAGGAATTCTTTGCAGCACAGACTTGTTGGAGAACTATCCAAACTATGTCATTTTTTTTTTTTTTTTTCCTCCACTAGTTGGTTTCAGGACTGTTGTCCATGTTGCTTGGTGGTTTGTTGTTGGATTTGTTGTTTTTTTTATGTAAAAAAAATGCAGTTAGGTTGTGAAATGGAAGTTAAAATTTATGAAAAATTTAAAGTGGAAAATTTGTATAATATTACAAGTTAAGAACAAAAATGGGGTCAGCAATTTGAAATTTATTTAGGTAGGTGTAACTTCATAAACTTAAATTGATGGTCAAGATTTTAGTATTGAGTAGTTCAATAAGCTAATATTTTGTGCTGAGTCAAGGTAGCTTTAATATATGTAGATTCTTAGGATTAGGACAACTTTGCAGTACATATGCATGCATTTATACAAATTCACACATATGCATACACTCGTGCATATATATATAGTCATTGAATATATATTGAATAGCACATATATGTATAGTTATATATATTATGACCTAATAAAATTTCTACACACATTTCAAATTAAAAAAAAAAGAAAAGGATTCTGAATTAAATGCTCCATCTGTGTCTATGTCCTTCTCCATTATTCAAAATATCACTTTTGTTTCATGAGCTTTTATAATCTTGAAAAATAAACATCACTATGGCTGCAATGGATATCAAGAAAGATGAGACCTATCTTTCATGCTGGCTCTCATATAGAAAAACAATGAATCCTATTAGCAGTCTTTTTTATTTAAATACAGTTACAATAATTTAATGATTAGTGATTTTTTTTGAAATTTCTTCTGAATCTTAAACAGAGGATAAGGAGAATTCTGATCTGACCATTTAGATTTTGCAAACAGGACCTACTTAAGTAGTCTACGAGTTTCTCTGAATAGTAAAGGATTTGTTTTCATTTCATATCGATTCTATTTCATGTTAATTGTCTAATTTAAAAACTAGATTTTTGTCTAGTATATCAAAAATTCTAATCCAATATCCTTTTATAGCTGGAACCTTGGAAAAAGATAATGTAATGTGAAATTTTATCATGGGAGTTATAGGAGGATCAGTCACTTAAGTAAAACTTTTGCAATCAGTGGAAAGAAATAACCATTTTGAAGGTACTTTTTATCTGACCTCTTTTAGAAATCTATTTGCAAATTAGACAAACCATGTTCTAGGTGAGTAATTGATGTCCTTTTGCTATAAAAGGAACCTTGACATTTAGCTCAAATATAGACATCGATGTTCAGGCACATGAATCCTAGCACAGGGTCTATATACAACAGACGTTAGGTGACAGTCACTTTAAAATGCTATTCTATATGTAATGAGAAGTAACTTCTAAGCACATTTATTTGACAAAAATGCTAATTTGATTTGGTCTGCATTTCTAAAACAGCTGCTGTGCTCAACAGCAAGTGTAATTACCGTTCGGAGTGTTAAGTTCCATGCTTATCTTGAAGTAACAAGAAGCACAAGATGGTGTCAATTTGTTTTCGTGTTGGATTTTTTTTGTTTTGTTTTCTTTTTTGTTGATGTTAGAAAAGGCTCTAATTAGGATGTGTGAAATGGACCTTGGGAATAGGAGAAATCTTGGGTCAACAGGTTACTCAGATACAACATATTCATCTTGAAATTACAGACATAGAATAATGGAGAACATGTTTATTTCATTAAAAATGAAAACTGAAGCAGGTCAGAAGTTTAAATTAAGGACCAATTTTGTGCATCTTTAGATTACAAATACTCATTCTGTTTTCCGCGTATGTCTATAACCTAATACTTGTAGTTCTCCAAATACAAACCTACTAACCAGTCTGATATTTTATTTTCTTTTGTCCCCCCATGAAAGGTGACAAGAATTCACCAGGATTAGTAATCTATTTAGTAATAAAATAAGTATATCTTTTGGTTCTACTTGAGGAAAGCCCCACATTAATCCTCTTTTTTTCCCCACCTTTCAATCTCAGTGAAAAGGGTAAAAAAATCCAAACAGCACTCTAAAGATGGTATAGACAGCCTGCAGAATTATTCTATAGATTCAGTGATTGACACAAAGCTCATTACAAAGAGCTGAACTAAGAACACTCATGATTCTCTGTACCTGGAGTTATAGATTGCCACTTAATTGGTTTTGTCTCTCAGAAGAGTTGTTGCCTTGTATTTGCTGAAAGAATTTCATCCTCAAAACACACTAGCAGGTAGCAGTCTTCCTTGTTGACCTGTGGCAAGCCTGGAAAGAAGCCCTGAGTTGCCTAAAGAGACCTTATGTGCTTTTCTCTGAATTCTGTACCTCTGTGGAGAGAGTGGCTCTATTCCTGTTTACTTCACTGCAGTTCACTGCAAAAACAACAAGCGCAGTCATACTGTCAGAGAAGAAAAGCAACAGGAAACATAAGTAAATCAAATTAAACCACAACATTTATAATTAGTAACTTCCTCCTTTTTTACAAAATTATTTTATTTATCACAACTGTGTAATGGGATATATAACAAGATAGTAAAATCTGTGTCAGATTCAAACTGTGGTCTTTTATAATTTTAGAATTAGGCTTTAGTACAGACATGGAAATAACGTTAACTGTTCAGAATAGTTCACCGTCTCATACTTCAATGATATCTTCTGGCTTCAAAACTCATCAGTATTTAGACATTTAATTAACTGTTTGTTAATGGAAGGAAGACAGGGATCCCATCAGGGTTGCCTTCACCACCTGGGAAGATGGAAGCTAAAGAACTCTGGGAGCAGTTAGAGGAATGAAAATGAAACTGGGAAGAGGAGTTACAAAGCTGATGTCAGAGCTAATAAGATATAAAATAATCTTTCTAATCTACACCAAAGGCCTATTTCAAAGCACAGACCCTAAAAGCTTGGGGCATGAGCAGCCCACAAGAGAATCAGGCACATGTCTCTCAAAATAAGACTGAGGAAAAGCCTAAGTTTCACAGGTTATACTTTCTTTGGGAATGGTAGCAAAGAATTGAGTTATCCTTGAACTGTGACCAGCTCCCGGTGGACTGTTAGACATAGGTCACAGCCTGTGCCATAATCACACCTAATGTATATAGCTGACAAAAAAATATCAAGGCATTGCATTTCCTCTTTTATTTCAGCATAACAGTTGGGCCAAAGAGACAGAAGCAAACCTGATCAATTCTGATAACTGCCAGTCTGTCTTTATATAAACTCTTCATATTCCATCTTAGTCTAGATCACTTCATGAACACACATTCCCAGGATTAGAAGCCTTTAGGATGCACGACCAGCCTTCCACTTATATAAAGAGCAAACTCAACCACACACGTCCAGAAAGATGTATGCATCTGATCTCTCCAGCTCCCCACAGCAAACTAACAATGAAGAATTGGGCTTACATTCATGCTACAGCACTGATGATTTCTATCTCCTGCAGCGAAACTCCCAAATAAACAACTGGACTTGCTTTCATGCAGGAGCACTAACTTGTTGATAGCAGCACAACTATATTTAATGCTCTTTTCCCGAGGCAGTTGTTTTTGTGTTTTGTTTTTTTTTTATTCTTGACAGTAAAATGGATGGTCTGTGAAAAGAGATTTTTGTGCTACTATTTGTTTTCAAACAGTTGGGGAATAATGCATGCACAACAAAGCAGATTCAATATTCTTTAGGCTTTTTTTTTAAATGAGTAAAACTAAAAACATAAAACTGATGCCTAAAGCAATTTTAAAAATACTGAAAGTACTGGCATTAGAGACAATGTCCTTTTCCCACAAAGCAATAAGTTTTTACATGCCCTCACCTCAGAAACGTGTGGTGTCCACTCATTTTGGATCAACAGAACTTGTTTAAAGCACTCTTCAGATCAGATTTTCTCTGAGAATGTTACCAGTACAATGACACCAACAACTTTTCTTTAGACAATATTAATTTGGAAAATGTCTTTGTGATGGTTGCTGCTGAATAATAGGCTGCAAAAGCAACTGTATAGGGAACAGGTCATAGGAAGGGATTATTCTTTTCCGCTGGGTGTCTGTGAGGCCCCGTCCAAACCAATGTGTATTGTTTGGGGTCTCTGGAGATAATGAAGATGCTCCAACAGAGTGCCAGTAAGATGGTTAAGAGCCAGTGCAAGTGTCATTGAGGAGACTGAGGGTTTCTTTAAACCTCAGCTTATGAAATGAGCTACTTATGAAATTAGTTAACTACCTTATAGGATAGTATAGAGAAAATGGAGACAGACTCTCCTCAGACCTCTATAGCAAAACAAGCAAGCAAACACAAAACCAAACCAAACCAACAAAAAACCAAACCAAAAAACCAAACCAAACCAAACCAAACAAAAAACAAAAACAAAACAACAAAAAACAAAACAAAACAAAACAAAACAAAACAAAAAAAAAAAAAAAAAAAAAAAAAAAAAAAAAAAAAAAAAAGGAAAAAGAGAAAATTAAAAATAAGAAAAAAAGAAAATTCCAATTAGCTGAAAGAAAAATGATAATTAAATAAATAAATAGGTAAATCACTGTAAGAGTAGTTAAACACTGGCTAGGAATGCCCAGAGAGGCCATGGAACCTCTTTTGGAGATTTTCAAAACTCAAAAAAACAAAATTTGTCCAGCCTTTTCTACTTTGGAAGTTAACCCTACTGTGAATGTGGGGTTGGAAAGGAGACCTCAGCTGTCCTTTCCTCTCTGAATTATCATATCAGTCCACAATTGTTTCATAAAGTACACTTTGTCATAAACCAGCATTGTTGCTGAAAAATGCCATAGTTTCCTTCCCTCAATCTCATTTAATTTTTCATTTTGGCATAAATTGCATGCTGAATCAAGTTGAGTGACTAACCCAAAATCAATACATTGGAGGGAGGGTGTGAGGTGGCAGTTAGTAGGATCATTTCTTCCAACTAGTTCACTAGGCAGCTGTACAAACATCTATGGCTAAAGGAGATAATGTCAGGGAATGTGTGGGAAGAAATAAGCAGGAGTGTGAAAAGAGCTCTTTCAGTGCCTGTACCCGTTTATGCCATTTTAGGATGAGTAAGAATCAGTAATTAGCTACAGGTAAAGATGTTCTTTGCAGCTAGGACAGTGCCAAGAATGGTATTACTTTAAGGGGACACTGCAACAGGAAACAAGCAGCAATCTACTGCAACTGTTTAGTAAACATGCTGTGGTATTTTTCATAACCACCAAGTTGGCCAAATTCCTCCCAGGTAATGAAGTTCTATTCCTTGAAGTTCCCTGCTGCAGTTATGTACAGATAACTTGCTCTTTTCTTTCCTTATGCATGCCATCAAGACCTGGCATATTTCACTACAGGCTTTGTAAATAAGGGTTTATTTAAAAAAAAAATAGCTTTTCTGAATATCAGAAAATTAACAAACCAGATTTTCTCTGCCTTTTCTTTGTCTGAGCAGTGGGAAGACTATTTTATGGGTAAAGCATTGAGGAAGACTCGACAACAGTGTTTGTAGTTTTCAATGTCACCAGTGTTGACTTTGACAGTAGAGGACTTAGTTCTGTCATTACCAGTGCCTGTTTTCAAAGCATAACAGCTTTCAAAATCAGAAAGTACACTGTTCAGCAGGGTGGTAGACTTGCCTTATGTCTCTTGAAGCATTCTCAATAAAAAAGTGCTTCTTTACTGCAGCTTCTAATCACATGGAGAAAGGAAGGAAATTCAGCATGGAGCTTAAAAGCTGCTTATTATATTGTTACTTTGTGCTTCTCAGATAAGTCAGAAAAGTAATGAAGATTACTGATATACATTTACTTGCAATTACTGTCTGTAGCTGAAGTTACCTGACCCCTCTGATTGGAAGACCTGTTTATAATTACTTAAAATTTGGTGCAAATAATGAATGTAATCATACAGTACAGACCACACAAAAACATCAGCACACAAAGAATACTGTATCCTTTCCCACATGACTCAGAATTAAAAAAGAAAATGGGATTATATGATGATTTTTGCTGCTGTGTTGGGTAATGCTAGACAGCTTTTTATGCTCTTTATGCCTCTCTCGTTTCCTTGTAAACTGAAAATAATGATGCTATACTTTTTACATTTTATCTTTTGCTATCTACCACTGATATTACTATTACTAAGGGAAGCAACCAAAATTTTAGAAGAAACAGTTTATGCAAGCAATTGAGAGTATGTGTCACAAAGAGTCTGAGAGAGAAATACTGATTTTTTGATGGAAATCATGTCTATTAACTGACAGCACAATGTGCACTTCAGGCTTAATTCTTCTGAATGTAGCGGGCAGCATCTGTTGGTTATTCAACTGAACTATATTGTATGAATTTTATTTAAAAATTTGAAGTGCATTCCACAGGATAATTAGGTGTCTTGCAAAAGCCATTTCAGAATCAAGTCTGCAGTCACCCACATTCATATGATGAATTAGTTCCAAGTCATGGATTTAAATGGCTGCATTCTTTCCTGTAGCCAGATTGGTAAGGAGGAATTAAAATGATGGAAGTTGTTAAAAACAGCATTGACCTGAGTTATGTTGTAGATGCAACCATAAATTTCAGTTCTGAAGATAGTAAAATATATATATTTGATTGGTAAATAAAGCCTCTCCCTGCTTGAAAGAGCTACCAATACAGAGACCGTGTGGATGCAGCACTGAGATGAAGATGAATATACAGCACTTACGGACTTGCAGTTCAGCAGTGGATTCTCAAAGTTTTCCTTGTGAATCTCCATGTTAGGGAACACTTCTGTACATGTGGTCATAAGGGGGTAAAACTGTGCTGAAATACCTTCAAAAACAGAATTTGGTCTTCAAGTTCTTCGGCCATGCAGCCTTACCTTTCACAATGACAATCCTCTTGCAGAAATAATTAGTGCTTCCACAACAGTCAGTAAGCCCATTCAAATGGTCAGTTTTAGAACCTTTGAGAACAGCTATATAGTATTATCCAGATCAGATAGGCATCCTGATAGTGCTTTCACAGGAGTCAATGAAAGTTAGTTTTACATGATGAATCCAGATATTGTACTTTGAATTTGACAGACATGAATTCAGATCCAATCATAGAATGATAGAATGGTAGGGGTTAGAAGGGATCTCTCTGGAGATCGAGTCCAAGCCCCTGCCAGAACATGATCACCCAGGGCATGCCACACAGGACCATATCCAGGCAGGATTTGAAAAGCACTAGAGAAGGAGACTCCACATCCTCTCTGGGAAAGAGGCTCCACAACCTCTCTGGGCAGCCTTTTCCAGTGCTCTGTCACCCTCACAGTAGCTTCTCCTGATGTTGAGGTGTAACTTCCTGTGTTCCAGTTTGTGTTCACTGCCACTTGTACTATCATAGGGCACTACTGAAAAGGTTGCCTCATAGACTTTGAAGAAAACATAATTTCTTTCCAGAGGCAGATCATAAGCTGAAATTTTTAGTGACTTTCATTGGTACTCTTATGTAACTAATCTATATCTATACCTCAATATTTGCATATTTAAATAATATTTTTGTTTTTATACTTATGTTCTCAGTGATTAATTTTGTGGAGAATGCAGTGAACAGCTGTTCAAGTCACTAAATAATGTCAAGCATTAATGAGAACTGCTAACTAGTCTAGATCCTATGATTTTTTCCTCTATCTTCAGTCATTTAATATTCAGCATGCACATTATGCAGTTGAACATATTTCTAAGATTTTCTACAGCTGTTAATATATTTTTGACCTAGTTAGGTCAGAAAAATTAACAGATTGTTATTTTATAAAAATTATAACTACACATACAATTTTTCTTTATGGATATAGAAACAATTTGTTGTGCATCTGGTTGCTCACAAGTAACATTTAAGTTGCAACTTGATGTTAGTTCTAGGTGTGGTAATGACACAGGAGTTGCACATGATGCTCTACTGTTCTTGACAGGGTTTTGTCTAGTGCCGTTGAGCATGTCAGCTGGTGTGGTAACTAACCATGGCCTGCCACTATCTCAGCTAGTTATTCTTCATGAACACTACTGTAAAAGATAATGCAGTTTTGTATTTTTCAGACCGTTCCAAGTGGATATTCAGTAGACCTATCAAGTCTCTAGGGTTTCTAAAGAGGCAATGCAGTAGAGCTTTTAAATACTCTTTTTTGTGATGACTGTTTGAGGCAAGGCATCTTTTTTCAGTTAATGTAAACCTGACCTGTATGTCAGATTTTTATTCAATCTGTTCAGATGCTTTCTGAGTAAGTTCCAAATCCAGGAGAATGTATTTTCTGCTCTTCTAGAATTTGTCTTCATTTTTAATTAAAAAAACACCAAAACCCACAACCTTTTTATTTTCCGTTCTACATTAAATGAAACTGCAAAGAGAGCATGTGTAATTCCTGCAGGTAGTGGAATCATATTGATGGGTGATGATCACAAATACAATGTTTTGTGTACTTTATTAGAAATTTATAATCAGTATAAAACATTAATAATATTTTTCCAGGTCCTAGGTATTTTACACTTTGAAAACCAACAGACAAATTTTAAATCACATTATGAAAAGAGTCTATATTTTATGTTCAGTTTGTGAGGACTTGTAAAATGCTGCTTTCAAGTCCCATATGAACAGATTTAATTTCTGAATGACACATTACAGGGAAGACTCCAACAGTCATCTTTAAAGGAGCTGTACTAAATCTCAGAGATTCTTTATAAAATCATAATTGTTGGCCTCGGTGCATAAAATCTGTGCGGTACTAACTCTCAAGACAGTCTCACGGTGCTGTGGCTGGAGACATTAAAAAAGCCTCATTTCTCTTCTAAGACAGCTGCCAGAAAGTAAATCTACAGGAACTGTCAGAGCATTAGCTCACTATGAGATACTCCTTTGTGTTCATTATTGAAAAGGTTCAATTAATTATACAAGTCCTACTACATAGATACTACCCAGGAGCATAAAAATACTTTTAATGGGTTATAAAAGGGTTGTGATTTTTTTTATATCTACAAATAGATGGTATTTGCTACAGTAACTAGAAGTTACTGTAAAATCTAGAGGTTTTTAAGCCATCCACCCAGACATATTTAAATACAAATATATATGTGTTTTCTGATTCAGCTTTTCTCAGGCACATACCTTTGAGAATCCTTTCATAGGAAAAATTTCCCAGTTGCAGATGGAATTTCTGTCAAATCCAGGTGAAGGACAACCAAGCATAGCCTCAAGGCCGTTTACCTGGGACAGACTCTTAGCTCCCAGAACAGGGGCTTGAGTTCTCTGTTTTGTGTGGCACCAGGGAGAGGTCTCAGCACCTGAGATGTGACATTTCCAGGAATAATCAGTCTCTGACTTTTCTCACACTTAAAGGTCCTTAATAAATGTTTTAGATATTCATAGTAGAAAATTTTCAGTCTTGCACTATAAAAAATATTTCACCTTTTATCTCTGCTACTAACATACCACATTTCAGAATCACAGAATGTCAGGGGACGGAAGGGACCTCGAAAGATGATCCAGTCCAACCCTGACAGAGCAGGATCACCTATACCAGATCACATAGGAACGTGTCCAGGCAGGTTTTGAATATCTCCAGAGAGGGAGACTCCACAACCCCACTGGGCAGCCTGTTCCAGGGCTCTATCACCCTCACAGTGAAAAAATTCCTCCTCATGTCTACATGGAACTTCCTATGCCTCAGTTTCCACCCATTACCCCTAGTCCTGTCAACAAGCATCACCAAGAAGAGCCTGGCTCCATCCTCCTGGCACTCACCCTTTATGTTTTTATAAACATTAATGAGGTCACTCCTCAGTCTCCTCTTCTCCAAGCTAAAGAGCCCCAGCTCCCTCAATCTTCCCTCATAAGAGAGATGCTCCATTCCCTTAATCATCTTTGTGGTTCTGCACTGGACTCTCTCAAGAAATTCTATGTCCCTCTTGAACTGGGGGGGCCAAGAACTGGACACAGTATTCCAGATGCGGCCTTACCAGGGCAGAGCAGAGGGGCAGGAGAACTTCTCTCGACCTACTGGCCACACCCCTTTTAATACACCCCAGAATGGCACTGGTCCTCTTGGCCACAAGAGCACATTGCTGGCTCATGGTCAGCCTCCCATCAGCTAGGACCCTCAGGTCCTTTTCCCCTTCACTGCCTTCCAACAGATCAGTCCCAAACCTATACTGATACCCGGGGCTGGTCTTTCCTAGATGCAAGATTGTACACTTGACCTTGTTGAATTTCATTAAATTTCTTCCTACCTAACCCTCCAGCCTGTCCAAGTCTCGATGAATGGCAGCACAGCCTGCTGGTGTGTCAGCCACTCCACCCATCTTGGTGTCATCAACATTCTCCTGTTACTGAACGTTAGGCCCTTCTAGTTTTCCAAAATCTATCACTCTCAGCTCTCCTTTCTTTATAAGGACTACCACCATCTTTCCCATTCATCCCGAAAGTTCAGGAACTCAGAAACGATATTATCACCTCTATAAAAGATTGAGACCTCTTCTATAAAGTCATGTAGTCCACCTGGAACATGGTCTTATAATTTTGAGCTTCAGTGTTGTTTTTTAAGTGATATATAATTCCATTTATTTAACAGGTTTCTTCACAGTTCGTGGACACTGTAAATAGAAGCACATTTTCCCTTTCTCATTTTATTTCCATCATTTCAGTCTTCATCACAAAATTCTGTGAGTTCATTTACATAAGTGCTTTAATGTCCTTGTATTTTTTCTTCTCTTCTGGGTTTTTAGTTGATATTTTTTATTCAGATGTATCTCTGTGGACTTTAACCACACACACAAACTTTAGTATATGTCTATTATAGCGGTTTGAGGGAATCAGCATTGCATGAAATGAAGAATAATGACACTGTTGAGTGCTGAATGAAAGGAAAAATGTAAAGTATGTATTTCAATGAAAAGTAGGTACTTTAGCCTATAAATAGATTTCTGATGAAAGGTTACAAATTTAAAAAAAAAGTAAAAAAAAAAATATACATTTAACAGAAGACTCTGGGTAGTATCTGAAAAGTAAATTGGTATTTCTCCAAACTGATAACAACTTGATGAGCCATCTCCACATTACTGTAAGCAATGCTTCCAGGCATCAGTCCTGCAGGAACTGTAGAATTCTGAATGCTGCATAATACTGTGGAATATTCTGCATAACATTTCAGTTCATCCCTCCGGAGCAAAATTTGAATTAACACATTTTTCCAATTTTGACTGAGCTGATTCCATTTTTATTCTGATTAATGGAAAGGATCATACCTCATTGCTCTGCTGGACAGACTATGCAGGTAGTTGTATCCCAGTAGTAATTGCAAGTATTCATTTTTCTGCTAAAATTGCTTAGATTCTCTATAGCCAGCCACAAAACACTTTGGTGGTCCTGAAAGACAGATTTGTCTTTCTTTCATGTATTAGACACAATGAGCTTTATTAGAATTATCACAGCTCTTACTATCACAACAATTTCTCATACTCTTATACTTACTAGTCTTATTAGAAACAATTATTTCAGTAATCATTCTTATTTAATGATAGAGAAATATCATCTCAACAGTGAGCTGCTGACACTGTACCAGGTAATGTAGGTATGCAAAAGAAAATCTATTAATATAATAGCATTACCTGTCTTCCACATGAACAGTCAGTGCAGAAGCATCTGCTCTGGTACCCAAGCTGCGCAGCACACACGACTGTGCTCACCAGTGTGTACTTCCAGGGTGGTATGAGCAAGACTTTACGCGTATTTCACAGAAGAGCTTCAGAGATGAAGTATAAATCTGGGGGGGAATCTGGAAAACATGATGTAAGGAATGAATAGTCAGATTCTCACCAAAAAAATTAGTCTTCAGTTATCATGATAGTGTGCCTACTAGGTTTATAGCACAAGAGTGCTAACATATTGTGTTAGCTTGAGTATGTGTGTGGATATATTTGTGTACACAAATGCCATCTTCCACCTCCTTCTGAAAGAAAGCTTTATAGAGTTACATATGCCACCATGTGTTAAGTAATTTTTTATGGGCTATAAATGACTTGGCCAAGCTGTGAAAAGAAACAGCTTGTTCCACAGCACTAGCAGTGCATGCTCAGTGCTTAGTCTGTGCAGCAAATGTTCATGGAGCCACTCTTGAGACTAACTGAAATGAAAACACATCATTTGTGATTCTTTCACCAATTCTTGTTCACTGTGTATACTTCCCAGTGCTCACCAGTGCATAGTTACAGGGCGATACAAGCAAGATTTTAGGCATATTTCACAGAAGAGCTATAGAGCTGAAGTATAAATCTGAGGGGGAATCTGGAAAATATGATGTAAGGAATGAATAGGCAGGTTCTCACCAAAAAATTTCATCTTCAGTTATTATGATAGTGTGCCTACTAGGTTTATAGCACAAGAGTGCTATATGGCTTTATGACAAAGGGAAAGTACCAAAATATTATATTATTTGCACTCTAGGTCAGAAAACATCAGTAATTTTTATAGTATTTTTTTCAGTTTGCTTGCTATTTTCAAAATCTTTAGCATGCCTAGTAAAACTAAACTTTTGTTATATTTGTAGATAACATCTACTCCTGAAGTCAGCACTTTACCCTTGAGCAGTTTTTCTATTTATCTTTCTAATGATCTAAAATCTTTAAAGACTTGCATCTAATTTTATCCATCTACTTTTGAAGCATGACTTCTTTTTATTTCATCAGACCATATGTTCAAAACACTAAAAGAAATGAAAAATCACCACCTAGGCAGCAGTCTGCCAAAACAAATGGGGAAGTTCCTAGGTGTTCCTCTAATGCAACATGTTCTTTGGTTTACTTTTAAATGCAATATGTGTGATTTTGCTTATGTTTGACCTACACATTTGGCAAAAATTATATAAGTAAACTGGTTTCATATCACTTTGCTCCCTGAGTGGTGAACAGGTTTCATAATAGAACAATTACTTTTCAGAAATGCAATCCTCAAGTACTTTGGTTTCATTACTTTTCACTGTTAGCTATTCTTAACTGTGTTGTTCTTATGGTATTTTCAAAGCATTCTGTGTATTTGAATTTAGGTAGGGGGATGTTTGCTTACATCCTAAGTACAAAATACTCTGCTCAAAGGATTATTTTCTCTTTGGATTCAGAAAAGTAAATAATATTAAAAATTTACTTCAGAATCTACTTTTCTCCCTCTGATACGGTGTTACCTAATATTTCAAAATTAGATTTATTATTATTTGATCCTCTTTATTATATCTTTGAGCAAATTTTCTATTATCTCTTGATACCATCCATGCGAGTCATTTCACTCACCTTGAAGTGCTCATATAATTACCATTATAATTTCATCATATTGTAATATAAGCCAAATGAACTTTAAACCATTTCCTGGTGTTTCTAGTGATTCAAGGCCAGAATGTCTATTTCTTGATATCAAGCTTTCAAAAAGAAGAAATTAAGCTATTTTGTTATTCACTTCTTCATCTAGATATTCAGAGCAAGAAGGTGTAAACTTTTTCATGATTTTGGCACAGAAAATGAAGTTTGGCTCAGAAGGGATTTTGTCATTTCAGACTATATTTTCAAACTCTCAAAAACCTGCATATCAAAACTAAGAAAAGATAAAAATCTGTCATCATTTAAACAAGAACCTAAGCAAAATGTCATAAAACCCTCCTTGGTTTTCTTTTTTGTACAGGTTAAACCCATTTTTTGTTCCCATACTGACATGGAGAAAGAGCTTGAAGACTCAGTTGTCCTTCTTTAACAGAACACTTATGCTATACGACATAAAAATTATTGTAGTGTTGTGTAAAATACTTAACTGTGTTTATGTCAAATACAGAATTTCAATGGCAATTGGCAAATTTCTTCTCCCTGTAGCAACACATTTTCTCCTTAGTAAAGCTGCAATACAATAGGCTTAAAATAATCACGGTTCAGGTTGCTCTCTATGTATGACATTAAATAGTTTGCTTCTTTTACTTGTATGAATTTTTGTCCATTCAAAAGCCAGGGCAAAGTTTGCCTTTCATCATCAAAATTTCAGATGTGCTGTGGGAAGCTGTCTTTTATGCAGCTGAATCTGCAGCAGCTGATATGACTCCTTATGTAATATGCTAAAATTGTGAAAAGACTGTGAATATATATTTAGGCTCAGGCACTGATTTATGGTGAGGATGAAAGGGAGCAAAGGTGGTTAAAGAGAGTTTTTCCTCCTAAGACATGAGGCTACATAGTTCCCCCTTTCAGATCCAGGTTGCACCTGTCTTGGAAGTTCAAATTTAAATAGCAAAAATAATTTCAACCTTCATTTTAGTTTCTCTCACTGAATTTCTGTAAAATGATAGAGCTGTAGATCTGTATTTTGATACTTCTAGCCTAATTTCACTGTTTAAGAATCAGGTTTCTAAATCAAAGCCACCACCTCTTCTTATGAATATCACTGAAAAAAGAAGGCAGGCGTCTCCAGAAGACATTTATCCAACCTAAGATAGAACTTTAATGAGGTGATATCCCTATTGACTACTGAGTCTAGGGAGTTTGTATTAGACATCTAAACATCCTTATGATTAACCCTGTTGTTATTTTAATATTCTAAACCAAAGCTAAATTTTGGGGAATTCTGGTATTTGAGTGAATTGCAGATGTTGATAAATTAATCAGCTTAGAATATAAGATTTCCCTTCTACAGAAATGTAAATAAGTATAAATAAATATAAATAAGAGTTATCTAGTAGGTATACTGTGAATTTGTACTGTAATTCTGTTGACTTCCCTCACCTCATTTTTATTCTCCTTTTTTCAGTCAAATAACAGTATTCTGTGTTCATCTTTGTCATTAAAAGTAATCCCTGGAGTCATCTCTGACCACCTAAATTGCTTGCATCTAATATTTTCAGTTCTCCTGGTCTTTCCTCTGTGTATTCCAAATGCCTCTATGGCACAGGGACCAGTACCACTGAAAGACTGAAAATATCTCCCTGGACAGATCTCTATCCCCTGTACTACCCTTTAGGACACTGACTTGGGCAGCTTCTGACACTAGAGAAACTTTCTCCTCTAATTAATCTCTTCTAATTTTATTGCCTCATTAACCTCTTCCTACTTCCTCATTAATCTTTTCCTAAATTTTTTTGGAGCCACCTAACAAAAATAAAGCCAGTTGAAACTGAATTGTTACATGCCTATGATTTTTATTTTTCATATTTGAGCATATGTGAAGTATCAGTGTTATTTTCCCTCAGACCTCTGTATTTCAGGCCAAGAGATTTTCAAAGAATCAGAGAATTTCCTAGGTTGGAGAACACCTTTAAGATCACCTAGTCCAATCATTAACCTAACACTGACAAGACCTTGACTAAACCATATCCTTCAGCATTACATCTACATGACTCTTAAATACCGCCAGGGATGGGGATTCAACCATTCCCCTGACAAGCCATTCCAGTGTCTGATAACCCGGTTATCAAATGGCTTCACTCCATAGTCAACATTACTTTTTGTCTTTCTTTTTTCCCCTTTAAAAGAAAAGAAACAAATCTCTGAAAGAAGTGCGCAAACACAGTTACCAATAACTGGAATAGAGTTTGTATTTTTTTTCTGGAAAATATCTCATACCTCAAAATCTCAACAGGCAAAAAACTCAAAATCTCGACAGGCAAAAAACTCAGTTTTCAAAATGTATTTTACAGAATAGTTTTGTTTCATATGAAAATAAGGGCTGAAAATTATTTTCCTTCTAATACTCTTTTCTTAACCATGCTAATTCTGGGCATGTAGGCTAAATTTCTGCACTTGTGTGGGCAGTAAGTCCAGAACATAAAACTATCAGCTTGTTCATATGCTTGAGCCTTAAAGCCGGTCACTCTCTCTGCTCACAAAACTGTAAATTGTGTTTGCTGTGAGCTCAATTCCTTAATTCTGCTCCTGTCCCTCATTACATGATTGCATGCACATCACATCAGAGGAGTCATGGACAGTCTTTGCTCATCTCATAATATACAGTCTGATCACAACAGTTCACATCTTCAGGGTAGGGACAAGAAAGGAAAAAGAGCAGTTCCCTCGTTTCATGCTGCAGAGCATCCCTGTATACCAGAGGGAACCTGTTTGTCAGGAGTTGAACCAATAGTGTTTGCCATCTCAGAGGAACATAACTGCCTGCACCCAGTATCCTTACTTACATCAGGTAAGGGAGGGAGTAAATAGTAATAACACCTGGGCCCTTTCTGTGTAACAACACCTAGCCTTCATGTAGGCATCTGGTTGCAAGATGAGCATCAAATTTCAGAACCTGTATTCAACCTCCTCTGTGAGGCCAGAGAGCATAATTATTGACTTATGCTGGTAAACCCAACTCGGTTTAAAGCACTATGAGATGTGAAGAGGTAGTAGTTAAGACTGTATTAGATGCCCATTTTTTCTTACTGTAGGGTACAGAAAGATAAAACCAGTCTATAGAGAAAATTGTGTTTTCGAGGAAAAATAAATATGTGGGAGGAATGTGAAAGACAAAAAGGAAGGTAATGAAAAGACCTCAAAAGAACAGAAAAGGTTGGAGCCTGTAAACTTTGGGAGGCATTGTTTATAAAGCTCATCCATCATTATCTTACAGCAGCCTTGCCAGTACCTCATGTCCCAGCAAGAGGATGAAAGGCGTTATGAATACAAACAGCTGGTAACTGGTGTGATATTAATAATTAAAAAAAAAAAAAAGTGAGAAGAGTGAAAGGTTTGGTTTAAAAAAGATTGGAAGGTGTTGACTGGTATTTTGAATTCTTGGTATATTTGCTTGTAAAATTATATTGAATAGGTTTCTGCTTTACCTTCAGTTGGAGTTGTTTAGCTCTAATACTGAAATGTAAATAATAAATGGCTAGTATTTTTGGTAATAATGAATCATTTATTGCAAGGAGATGATGTTATCTTGTTTTTCTGAAGCACAGCTCTCTGCTGGGGGATGAACTTCTCGTTCTCAAAATAGTATTAAAGGAATCCAGTAGAAACATATTTCCTGTTTCAACAGCACTCTTTTAGACATAAAATTATGTTTGTACAAGCTTTGTGGCTTGTAGTGGAGAGACACATAACAGTGACATAATTCCCCATCAGCCTTTCTAACTGTGTTTTCTCATGGGAGTAGGGATCACACCCCAAGCTCCTGTATCTGTTTACATGATCAATGTTGCTCTACGGTATACCCAACACCAGTTACTAAATCCAAACAACTCATAATTAGAGAAGTAGATGTTATTATCTCCATTATAGTTATTTTCCATTGAAATCAGGCACAGAGATTAAGTGCAAAATCACAGAAAGCTAATAAGGGATGGGTATCTCAGGACAAAAACTATGGGTTTGTATTTTCTTTAATCGTGTCCCATGTTTTAAAGCTCTACATTTTCATTTTTTGAATCAAATACTCAAGAACCCACCTTGGATTCCTTAGACTTCATGACATTCTACTAAATATTCTAACTTTCTAAATAACACAAACATACCCTAATATAGCTGAATTCAAGATTTTGTTTATTTAAGTAATACAGCTACATAAGGAACATTTGAGTTCTTAGTCCTGGAAGACATGATGTCTCATTACGCAGTGTTAGAGATAATTATCACTGCACCAAGTTCATGTTATGAGATACCTATGAGATCAATGGTAGTAAAATAAGTCAAAGAAATACCTGTATTTCATCAGTAAACACTGTACAGAACTCTCAGAGTTTCATTAATTTGATCACTCAGGGTAACAAAACAGATAAAGAATTAAGGAAACAGAATTAGTTCTAACAAAATAAGTCTTTATTTCTGATCATATGCATATGATGATACTATACTAATCATTCCTCATGTCTTCATCTTAGACTGAAAAATTGTGGAAATTCTGAAACTTATGACTTACTCTTTCATAATTGTGAATATAACAGAATCAGAAGAAAAAATACTTCATATGATACTCAGAAATGCTTTTAAGACAAGTTGAGGATAGGGACTTCATTTTGCTTGTGGTGAACATTCACACAAAATAAGAGTACCAAATACCAAAAGCCACTAATTCAAAAATCCATGGAGATTTCTATTTCCCAAACTTTGATAAATAGAACATTTACAGAGTTGCATCATGTAGTCTTATAACTGTCATTTGCACTGTAGCATGATTTCTCTCCTTCTTTGACTGTCTGATCTGAATCTTTTAATTTCCATACTGAATGATTTTCATTTTCTCCTGGGATTTCTTTTAGCACATATTGATTTGCTCTTTTTGAGAAAAATCTAGGTTCTGGAGACAGTCTACTTATCTACCAACAGCATGGAGGACTTGTTTTTTTTCCGATGTGCTCTATATTGACTGTCAACACTAATACAGCTGGCCCCTCACCTCCAAATACTCTAATGTTCTCCCTTGTCATCCCCCTTGCTGTCACTATACAACAACTCTAATTTTCTCAGGCTCGTTGCACAAAAATATCACCAAAACTATAACGTTTCTGTTCTTTTCACAAGGCAACAAAGTGGGAGTCAGAAGACATAGGGATAATGGGAAAGCAGTGTGGATGTTTCTGGTCATCTTTAAGCGGGGTTTGTCTGCAGCAGTAGAGCAAGCTGCACCAACCTTTGGAAACCTGGGATTGCTATCTGGCATGGGTGCCTTCAGAAAAGTGGAAGCAACATTGAGTATCCATAACCAAAAACTGAAACATAAACTCTTTCAGAATATGTATTCTTAAAATGCAGCCATCTCTCTGAACACACATGAAAGAAAAAAAAAAAAATCTGCTAAAACAAGTCATGACTCTGTGTTCCTTCCTCTTCTACATACATGATGGATAAGGCATGTTAGTCCTACAGATTGTAGTCACAAAGTTCAGGAAAGTAATACTGAGGGTGGGGGTTGATTTTTTTGTTTTGTTAGGGTTTTTTGCTTGATTTGTACTGCATGTTTTTTTCCAGCATCTGAGTTCTCTGAGTAGTAAGAGGCTGATCTGAGCTGTACAGAATTAAAAAAAAAAAAAACCAACAAAAAACAAAACACCATTACAACCCAAAATTAACATTGCTATGCTCATTAGGCCAGGCTCACTGGAAGCTGTTCAGATGGATCTTTCTGTGATTTTTAAATCATTGACCATAAAATGTATGGCTCTTGAAGCTCCAGAAAATAATTTCCCACTTATTTTGGAAACAGTAATTCTGTTATAAACTTCATGATTGTCAGTATTTCCTCCCCCATTTTGCTTCTAATTCCACTGCTCTAGTACACTTAGTCACTCTTCTGGAACAGAAAGAGCCTGTACTAGCTTACAGACAACTATGGAACAAAATTTCCGTTTATGTATTTTTGTAATTCTGTTTTCTGGCCATCTGGCATTTATTAAGAAATTTAATCCAGGTCATTGGGTATCAGCGTTTAAGCATCTCATATTTACATTTCCATGTTTAACCTACTCACACTCGATCCATCTATGAGAATAGATATAGTCAGTCTCAGAAGACAATTCAACTTATTCTAAGATAACTGTGTAAATTCGATCAGAAATTTACATTTAGACAACTGAACTAAATTAAATTCCAGCCATTGTCCAGTGAGATTTACCTGCTTATTTAAATGTGTTGCTGAACTACTGTACTACTGTCTTGGGTAATTTTGCTTGACAGAAGGCACCTGATCAAAAAGGAATGGGATCACAAGCCACAGTTGTCAATCCCTGGAATTTGATAGCAGTGCAGATGACACATCCTGTGATTTACAGCAGCTGTCATTTAAGACTAATGTCGAACTAATTAACCTTTTACAGCACAGAGTGTGACAGTTCTATGAGAGCAACAGCTTATGTTGCCATCACCATAGCAAATTTAAACCTCTTGCTTCAAATACCTTGCAGCAATTTAGTTAGTTAACCATCACCTTTTAATTATTAATGGATTTTTAATATTAACCATCACCTTTTAATTTTTAGTAGATTTTTAATAAATCTGGTCCCCCCCCAAAAGGTGTACTGTCATGTAAAAAACACTAATGTATTTAATCATAGCTATATGTGTGTAAGAGTTGTTTAGCTACTATCAACATGTTCCTAAAGTAACATGATGCTGCAGTGCATGCCTGTAGTCCTCTTGTAGTACACCAGTAAGTCTGCATTTGATACATATGTAACAGATAAAATAGCACATAAATTCAGCTTAAATATTTTGTATCCTGTTCAGTATTTATCATATGTTTTTAAAAAGAAATTTCATCTTTCTCCAGTCCTTGTTTCCTAGGCTAAATTAGAAAGTAGTATTTTTAGGTGCTTTACTCTATGGTTCTTTGCCACTGTTATAATCCTGATTTACACCTGTTTCACCTGGAATTCATCTTTATTGAAGCAAATATTAATATCCAAGTTATAAATTATGTTCCAGTGTCTTAGAAAGACACATTAGTACTTTCCTAGAAAGATATGCAATGTCTCTTTCACTGTAATCACTTTTTTCAGCACTGCATTTTAGCATTTGTTTATCATTATCTTATGTACCAAAATACCCACAATCAGTTCTATTCATACATCACCTATGATTGATGCTTTCTAAACTTATGTAAGAATTTAAAATGCTGTGATTGGTCTCTGTATTTTGAACTTTTCCTACCAATGTAATCCTCAGGGTCATCCAATCCCATGACACCCTGAACAACTTTATTTCTGTCATATCAGTCAAAGAACATCTGTGTCCAGCTTCATTGTTAACACTTCATTGTTAACACTTCTCCTCATCATTGTATCTGTATTTCCATTTAAAGAATCAACTCCACAAAACAATTGTACATTTGGTCTATTCTTACATACTTGCCGAAGGAAAGATGTAATGAACATACCGGGGAAAGAGGGGGAAAAGCCAAGCAATGGAAGGAAAAGGCATCTCTTCTGAGTCTTCAAAATTCTGCTAGGATTTGAAGTGGTGATTTATTTTACTGCTGATTTTATTTTATTTTTACCACAAGACTTAAATAGTGAAGCAGGATTGTTTGTTGTAAAGGGTGGGGATACAGAATAGCCCATAGAAAATTTCCATTTACTGAGAAATGGTGCTGGAATTTTCAAACACATTCTAATTTACTGGAAGTATTTTTCCCTTTTCTAGCTCAGAGTGTCACAACCTGCCTGATCTCATTTTAGGTTGAATGCACACCTAAGTGAAAAAGAAGGGACTAAGGAATAAGAGGAGCTCCTAACAACTGTTGCAAATAGATCTTGAAGGACAGAGAGGGAATAAAGCAAAGTAAGATGAGCAGATTTTCCAGAATAGGCTGTGATTAACTAAGATTGCCTGAAACTAACCTTAGGTTTGTGCTACAACTGTCCATTCTGTGCTTTTTTCATGGGCAAGCATTGGACTCAGTGCAAGAATCAATATTGACAAAAAGCCAGATTTAAGCAACACTTCTCATGTATGTCATTTCTTTATCGGTGATTTTGGTAGTTTACCCACAAAGCAGAGGAGGCGTTGTAATTTTTTCTTTTATCTTTTTCCAGCCATTCAGATTCCACGGTTTAACTAAGCTAGACCCACTGGGCACTCAACATTTTCCAGAGAAGGGTCATTATAAAGATTATTGAGTAACAACAGGGATAGTGTTGGCCTTTCCTTCTTTGATCCCAGCTATTACATGTTCAACCTACAGGAAGTGGTTTGTGATGGTTAAATATGGTGAAAGAAACACTTGCCCTCTAACATGTCTTCTCTCACCTTACAAACTATGAAGACCAACTGCAAATTAGTGATTGACTGCAACTGAGTTAGATTCTAGCATCAGTTTTTGAGGAAGGTTGGAGGCCCAGGTTGTAGCTGTGATTATTTGTTATTTTTTATTCACGATACAAAAAAATATTTTAAGTTTGAAAAACAATAGAATGTGTGATTACTCATGGACATCTGTGAAACAAAAGCTGGCATTTTTAGTGGGGATTATTAAAATTTGTTTAAACATTTGTGACACAAGTAAGTAAACTATAAATGCCACTTGGTAACTTTCTACTCTTTAAGAAAGAAGGTTTTCCAAATGTATCATAATTGTTTATTTTCTGTATAATTCCTTTGTTCCTTACATCATTTTAGCACCAGTTTCTAGAAATTCCTGGTAATATGTTAAAGCTCCAGCCTCTTGGCACCAGAAACTAAGTCATAAAGATTCCTAGGGGCTTAATAGTTTGATTTCTTTTTAACTAGTGTCTAAAGGGAAGAGGAGGTGGAATAAAATTTTACAGTAGCAGGACAATAAATATAGAAACACAACCCCATGTTATTAAAGAGAGCATTTTGCTGCGGGCATGGGACTTGCTTACACCGCCATAGTCTTTTAGAATGAGTCCTGCCCTATTCTTCCTAGTTTAAATAAAGCCTTGTAGGACGACATGCAGGAGAAAGTCAAAGCAGCTCTGTGTACGTTTCATTCTGTGCCTCCTTTCCATCTCTGGACAGATTTAGAGAGAAATCCATACACTATAGGAATAATGGGCCTGTATTTCTGTTCACATAAGAAGGAAAATCAAGTTTTAAAGGTCACGGTGAACACTTCCCTTTAAACTGTATGAATGATATTGCTCCATAAATGTAAGAAGGTGAAATGAAATGCTAACTTCACTGAATTTTAATTAATTGCTTTTTAGAATCTGAACTTCTTAACGTTCTATTGAATGTTCTCATTTTCTCATTTCCTTTATTTCCTTTTTTTTTTTTTTTTTTTAATGAGATAACTTCATAATCTTGTGGTAAAGATTTCTGAAAAGGTGCATTGTAGTGACCACTACATGTCTTTCCATGGGTCCTAGAGAAATTTGTATTCTTGGAAAAAAAGCTTCTCTGAAGTAAAACCATTCTGAAACACATAATCTACTTATACAATTGTACTGCATGTATCTACCATTTGCCCATCCCAACAATACTATAAACTGTTTTGAAAATGAAAGAAAAAAAAGACTAAAAAAACACCCCAAATAAAAAGCAAACAAAACCAAACAACAACAATAAAACAACAAACAAAAAATCAACCAATCAAACAAAAAAGCACCAGAAAACTCTACTTCTTTCCAAGTTAGAAACATTCACCTAGTCTCCTTTTACATTAATGAGGGTTGCTTTTTCTGCTTTTCCAGGTAAAACACAGGTTATGGGTGAAATCAAGATTGCATTAAAGAAGGAAATGAAGACAGATGGAGAACAGCTGATAGTAGAAATCCTTCAGTGCAGAAATATCACATACAAATTTAAATCTCCAGATCATCTACCAGGTATAACAAAGAAAAGAGCTTCATGATAATTTGAAAACATTAAGTAGGATATATCTAAGGTCATTTAACATAGCAACTAAAATGGGAAAGAAAATTGCTTCTTAATCATAATGACATATTCTATAGGATTCTTTTTGAAGTGAATTTTTTTCTCCTATAAGGAACTTAAGTGAAAGTAAAAGCATTTTGTAGAAGCAAATTAACTCTTAGAACTTAATCCTCTTTTTAATTACTTTTGATTGTTCAGAATTAATCCTTTTTAAACTTTCATAAAATATGTAACTCACTTGGTTATTACAGAACAATGATATCCAGTGAAAAAATGTATTTTGGTGAAAAATCTTTTTAAACAATTGAAAACTCATGTTAATAATATTTTCATACATAGATAAAGACATCAAGGTATTTGCTCCTTTAATGACAACACTGTAAACATGAAGTAATACCCTTGGATTTAGGGGGGCGGTTCCTTTTTCACACCATGTGAATAAGAACAGAATATTACTTTTAAAGCACCATGCTCTGTTTCTTCACAACAGTGCCCCTCTGTTGAAATCATTAGCAATAATGATTATTTAAAAGCTTCTGTATTTTACTCATTGAACTGTTCTTCCCTAGACCTGTATGTGAAGCTGTATGTTGTCAATATCTCTACCCAAAAGAGAGTAATTAAGAAGAAAACCAGGGTATGCAGGCATGACCGAGAGCCTTCGTTCAATGAAACATTTAGATTTAGCTTGAGTCCTGCTGGTCATTCTCTTCAGGTAATTCTGCATTTTATTAAAACCTAATTTTGGATGTTGTCCATGCTATGCTACGGACATTTGAAATCAATCTTCTACCCCTGTTGTTTGTAGAAATGAGAAAATTACAAAGGAAATAACACAATTACATAATAATGGAAATATTGGGATGGAGAAGACTTTAAAGGATTATTTAAACTGTCACCCCACATTGAGGAAAGGTATTTACAGACTGGGCTTGAAAGTTTTAGACTTGATCTGTTCTTAACTCCCTAGAGAATGAAGTTATGCATGCCTTCCAAAAAATATTTTTCTATGTATTTAGAAAGCATAGAGTCATACCTAAGCATGCAATATTTTTAAATGCCATATTAATTATCCTTAAGTATCCACAAAAAGCACAAAGGAAAACTGACCTGCTTTCTTTTTATATAAAAAAAAAATATGCACAATGAAAACCTGTTATAACTCTCCTCTATACTTTTCCAGACTAAGTAAACCAGGCCAAGTAAAGGTCCTGTTGACTAAATGTCTAATCATTTTATCATTCTCTCCAATTCTTCAATTTCTTTAAATTCATCAATTTTTTAAAAAGTTGTGCTGCCTAGAATTAGATACAATAGTCATAATCTCAGACATTGCAGAATTACTGATTATGCCAAGTCAAAAGTTTTCTGTGTATATTTGTAAAGGAGATGATGGTGTTTATAGTCTTTGGCATATCAAATGATCTGTGGAACTGATTCAGAAATAGTCCCTCTCCTGTATTATAGTTGCTTAGACAGATTTGATCATTGGGTCCGATTTGCCACTCATGTACAGATGCCCTTAGCCCGATCAAAGATCTCTCCAGTCAAGTATTCTGATTCCAAAAGTGTATAAGGCAGAACATAGGAACAGGATAATCATGTAGTGACTTTCCCAAATGCATAATCTGTAGACCACTGGCTTCCTCACTCAGAGGTGGTATGTTTGTATTTATCATATTATGAGGTATTTTGTCGATTGATTTGTCCAATAATTTCTCTAGTTACTTCTTCAATGAAAATTTTTAACCTCTGTAATACATTAGGGCAATAAATTTTACAGCTCAAACTACAAATTGTGTGAAGAAGAAACAGCTTTTGTTTGTTTTAAACTTGTTCCTTGCTACTTGTACAGCTTTCGTTCTGTTAGGTATGGTGTGCAGCACCAGTATATATCACAGAGCTTCTGAGGAAATATTTCCAAGTCTCAGGATGACGGTTCCTATGGCTCCCTCCCTTCCTATCTCCCATTTTAAAAACCTGATGGCTTATTTTTCCATAGAACTCTGTGGGTTATTCTTTACTGGTCTACTCACCCCTTATGGTTTCCTCTTCAAACCACCACTGGAAGCAAAGCTTTTACAGGATATTTTTTAGCTTTAGACTTTGGCAAGACTTTATTGACCACTCTGGATTTTCCCAGCTAATATAAGATCTTACATAGTTTTTTGATGAGTCTGTTGAACCAACGTTAGTACACCTTAACCTGGTGAAAAGAGTATCTATTTTTGTTGGTCTTGTTTTCTAAGAAACATCCATTTTGGCTTTAATTTTAATGATATGACCAATAAACCTGACACAGGCACTTAGATAATCCAGTCTAACAAAATCATTAAAATGTAGCTGGCTCATTTATGCCAGTTTTATAGATTTAAAATACAATAAGTGGATGTTGGTATTTCCAACAATTCAATTTAAAATTAGCATGCAAATACCCCTGGAATTGTCCACCCCTCTCCACTGACCAGAATATCTGGATTATATCAGCCATTTCTTCATGTGAAAGTAAATGAAGGTAAACTGAATCCTACCTGTCTAAAAAATCAAATCTGACCCAGTGATCAAATCTGTCTAAACAGCTATAATACAGAAGAGGGACTATTTCTGAATCAGTTCCACAGATCATTTGATGTGCCAAAGACTATAAACAGCATCATCTCCTTTAGAAATATACATAGCAACAAACAAATGAAGAGCAAAGAAAACCCAGAATTGTCTGGTCCAAGAGTATTGGGTATAAAAAAACCAGAAACCTGAGGATTAGAAACTGAGAGTAGTTGATTCAGGATAACAACTCTGGAGTTTAATGCCTGGAGCAGGGAAGAAACAAGGCTGAGGACAAGCTAGAGAAGACAAATACTAGGAATCCAGCTGACAGGAGCAGAGAGAAGAATAAAGGACAGAAGTGATCAAAAATGTATTTTTTTTTTTCTGTCCTGAAACTATTTATACGTCAGAATGAAAACAGTCTGCAGGAAACATTTTGACAGGCACTTGCCTCAGCCTCTGGCAGCTTGCTTCCTTGCTTCCCTGTTTTCCCTGTTCCCTGGCAACCCACCTGGGACCCTTCTGGAAAGCACTAAGCTCCTGGCTCCTTTGCCTTGTTCTCTAGCTGGCTCCTAGCTGGCTGGCTTGCTGCAATTAGAAATACATAATGTCCTATGTGAGAGTAATCAGAAAAACCCAGAAGAATGTCTTTCACAGATATTCTGGTTTGGCTTACCAGCTTCTGGGCTGTCCATTACTTCGGAAAACACTGAACCAAATGACCCAGAAAACCACTAGCAGTGGAGAGAGGCTGTCTATTTTCCCCAAGAATGGGCTTCCTGACAAGTGAAATAAAAGGGAGCTCCACAATAGCTCAGTACCTAAGAGTCACTTGGTCTTCCCTCTTCAAATGTGTTGACGAATGAGCGTATGGGTGTCCAGGTACCTGCCTTACTTGACAACTGCTATCAAAATTGACCAGGGAACCAGGAACTTTGTCTAGGAAAAATTATTGCAGGTTTGGGGTTTTTTTAATATTTTCTTTTATTTTTAATTTCCATTGTAATGTAAGGTTTGCATATTTTACTTTGTTTCCCAAATGAGAATGGAAAATTTTCAAAAATGTGGAAGTTCTTGATTACTGGAAACTCTGATTCTTCTACAGTTCTGTTACATGTCTACTGCCATATGTTCTCTTCCAGCATCTCAGTTGAGTACAAATTCCTTGAGTTCTGCCATTCTTCTGTTAGCCTAAATCTTTGAAACCAAGCATCAAAATGCCCTATTTTCTCTCCTACTGGTTCACACATAAGGTGACAGCCTTCGAGTGTTATTAGTTACCTTTTCTCATTTCCAGGTGTCTGAACAGTGACTGTGAATATTACAAATCTACTGCTAATCCTATCATGTAAATGCAGTTTTTCGTGACTTCTTTTTCCTTTTGAAAAATTTAGGAAGTTGATGGAAAATAAGAAGCATTGAGCTTGTTAATTCAGTTACTTAATAATTGAGAAATGCTAAAATTTATCTGAATGTGTAAATATAACTCACCCCCTGAAGTACATGTATTATCAAATGTGTTTCTTCCAGAAACACTTAGAATGAACCTATAGATCCACAGAATGAATCAAGTCCTTCAGAGAAGTCTATTACTTGCATGATATGAACCTGCTTAGCTGCAAAACATGTGCCTGTACAATATATCAGGTAGAGTCTTGAACACCCAGCATGTAAGTGCCAGGTGTATTCTTTGCCCTTCCTAATTTCCATGGCTGGGTAAGCAAGAGCCATAAAAACAGATGAAAACTATGTCTCTGAACAGGGAGAGAGAAGTGAGGTTTCAATCCAACTCTACATTTTAGGTTAGACTATCACTTGCTGAGATCAGAAACCATAACTCCGGACTTTCTCACACACATCTGCTCTGAGATACAGCCTATATGCAGGGTACCCTCTGACTCCCACACACTTGAAACTTGATCTTGTGTTCATCTTTGGTAACCAGCAGGTGAAGAAATTGCTCACTGAAGTTCAAGATTGTCATCTTCTAGTTGCTACATCCCATGATAACAAAATAGAAGTGGAGGAAAGTTCAGTTTTCACAGGGCCTTCTTTCTGTTGGTAAAGTAACTGTATAATAAAGGGTTATGGTCCCTGTTTCTTTTCTGTCAGTATCAAAACAGAGCTTGAAATTTCTGAACCTTCCATGTTTGCCATGATAATATGTACATTGTTAATTATTTTTCATTATTATTTTCCCAGATTCTGCTTGTCTCCAATGGAGGGAAGTTTATGAAAAAGACACTGATTGGGGAAGCTTATATTTGGCTTGACAAAGTGGATCTAAGGAAAAGAATAGTAAACTGGCACAAACTGTTGGTCAGCTCCACACAAACACACTGAGCAGAGCTGTCTGCTCAGGGCACAAAATCTTCAGAGTCTGCTATAAACAGCATTAATCCAAGACTATAGTTTGATATCATTGTGTTTAGCTAGTCTTTCAGAATACAAAATAGAAAAGAGCAGTCTCTGGGCTACACAGCACACTTAAATGAGGGCTAGTACACTTGATTTGCTGCAAAAGACAGCAAAGTAAAAGAAAACCTGGGCCCAGAAGCTAAAGTGAGGCTGTTTAAGATGAAGACTGATACAAGGGCTCCATGTTGTTGAACTCTTTGTGAAGAGAGTAACTGTGAAGGAAATAATGGAGGCTGGAAGGCAGGTGTTAATGCAGAGTTCAGCTGCTGCTGGAGGTAGTGTGATGGAAAGAGCAGTCTGACTTTCTGTGCAACCAGAAGGAGATCATTTTATGCAAAAGAACCTAGGGTGACTGACTTTCCAGATCTCACTTATCAGAAGTGCAAAACTTGTTCCTCTGCACCTTAGGATCTCTGATAATTTGCTGTAGTGAGATTATGCCACTTGACAGAAACTGCAATGTGTTTGCAAGAGTGGGAATGTTATTTTATGTTACTTTTTTCCTTCTTTCTTTTTCCTTCAAAACCTATACTGTGGAGAATCAGATCTGATTGTTTAATTTGTTTCTGTGTGTTAACAATGAATAGAAACCACTGTCCTAGAATGTAATGGATAAAATTATATTAATGGTCTATAATTTGGGATTTGGTTTTAAGGAGAAGGGACAGGATGTAAACCGCATTACATCAGGAAGAAAAACTGCTGTTTCAACATCAGTAACACTGTACGTCACTGTACTCTTTGAATCAGCAGTTTCTAAGAAGTTTGGAATTGAAGGGACTTAAACACTAGGACTAACACAATTATTTCAACTAGTCCTTCCGTTTTTCAGCAACCAGTCTGATTATAAAACTATAAAGAGCCAATGAATTCTAGGCTAATTTGTGGGCATTTTGGAGCAGTAGACCCACTTGGTTCAGGGCTATTAACACCAGTGACACACTTGAAATATAAGGACCAGGGAGAGCAGGGCAGTTACTGAAAAATTAGGAAAATTAAGAATATCATCTTGCTATCTCAGGTTGATGTTTGAGTATAATCTACTCAACAGCGTGGCTTCTCAGTTAGGAAAGAAGTAAACAGGAAGGTAAAACTTGCAACATGTAAGACTGTTTTAGCACTTTCATGCTTAAAGCCCCACTCTCACAGGCTTGAAGTCAAGCAGTTAGCTCATTTGGGAAGAAACCACTGCTGGGATGGTTTAGGCTGGTTTTTGTATTCTCCCTTGTAGCATTTTTTTGAAGAAGGGAAAGCTTTTTCTCCCATTCCCAAAAGTATAGCATTTTCATTAAAAAAAAAAACAAGAATCACTATGGTACTAACATATTACTCAGAAGCAGTTTAGGATTTCATAACTTCATTAAAATGTAGTTTATCTGGACATATTTTCTCATGACCATTGCATATTTAAAAGGAAATTACCAAATTTGTGCACTTCAGACATTTATTTTTCTTTCCCAATAAGGACTTTTCGCACATTACTTAATGTACATCTTCTTATATTTTCTGAATATATGTAGTGCACTTCCACAGGTTGTATACCAACTGAAAATTTCTTCTGGAAAATAATATATTCTTAAAAAGAAAAGAAATAAATGAGGCTCAGTTTATTCAGAAGCTGGACTGTCCAGGAAAAAGCTACACCATTTAATCTGGTGACACTCCCACATACAATTTTTGATTTATTTTTGTCAACTTAAAATAACAAGGTAGAAAAGGAATATGATAAGAAAGACAGATATTAATGCTACACACACCAAGAAAACTGCTGTTATTGATAAGCTGCTGGTATCCTGCTTAACTTGTAAGCAGAGCAATCTTACCAAAATTTTATTATATATCTTAAAAACACAATATTACTGACAGTGGAAGTAGGATGTGTGATTTAATGTTGAATTTTATGCTTTCACCAGTATATGTATACCCTACCTCTCATATACTTTAAAAACAGTCCTCTGGAGTTATATATTGTAAACATCCTATATGTTTTGATGTTGTGTATGTTTTTTAGAAGAAGTAAATGCTCAAAGAAAAAATCCCAAATCAAACCAAAAAATTCTATGTGGATATATTTGACATATATGTTGCTTTTTTTGGTGGGTTATTTTGCAATCCTGATGGCTATAGTGTGTTCTTTCTTTTGAAAAAAGAAAAAAACTAAATAGTTCCAGTTTCTATTAATTGTGTGAACTACAAGACAAGAGGTGTGCAATTTTGTACAAACTGCTGGTAATTTTGTTCTTGCTAAGATTTTTTATAAAGACAGCAAGTCATGCTGGTAGTTGCTATGGAGATTTCTAGCAGGAATGAGCACTATCTGGCTGCCTTACTGGGAAGTCTTCAATCATCACTCTTAATTGAGAAAGCAGACAGGTGTGCTTTGCTATCACACACAAATGTGGCCAATATTTTTATAAAATACTTTTGTTGGGTGGTAAAGCTGCAGCTGTATGGAACAGCTACCTTTGCAGGGTAATCAGCTGTTAGCAACTGGTTTAGTTCAAGCATCTTTGATTCTCTGAACAACACACAAGACATTTCTGCATGTTGGAATGGCAAGTTTGGGCTCCTATCATGAAATGCAGAGTAAAGGTTGTCAGGAATGCAGCACTGCCAGATGCAGCAAGGCCAGGGCTTCTTTGGTGTCATCCAGAATGGGTTAGTGACAAACCTGGGCCCACACACTCCCTCTTTTCCAAGGCAGCATCATTCAGAGGTCAGAGGATGCTTCCAAAGTGTGCCAAGTTCCTTTTTTGACCAAATTTCTAGGTTGTACTGGAATCACTCTATGCAACAAAAATTCATGTTTGAATGCATTTATTTCTTTTTTTTTTTTCTTGTTTTATGAATGAAGTTAAGAAAAACTCTCTTGTGACAATGTTTTTTTTTTTAAATAATCAAACAAGGACTATTAGTATTTTTTTACTTTTTTTTGTATATATCTCAGTATAATTTTTTCACTTTTTTCTCATTAATTTTTGTTTCTTTATCTGGCCAAAAGTTTTTAGATGTGGCAAAAGCTTTTATCATTTCTGAGTGATTGATTATTAATACGTTCACACATTTCTATGATTGCTTTGAAGACACATATTGCAGGGAGGCAATAGCAGAGGCTTTTTAACTTTTTTATTCATAAATCTGCTGAGTCAACAGAGATTGAAGCTGCTTCTGTGTTTACGGCCTTGAATAGTGGAAACAAGCTGAAAAATGAGCAAAAGCACAGTGTGTGTGTTTACAAATGACAGGGATTTCTAACTTTATCATTATTATTATGCATACAATGAGCTGAAAACAGCCATTTTTTTTTCCATGTTAAATCTAGACATGAGAGTTTCTATGATGAATGCTGACCTAGTTCTTTTCCATTACACTTTAAAGGGATAGTATCCAGGAGCAACGAGTACTGCTTCTTTATTATTAGTCATGTTTTTACACTACATGGATCCTGTGTGGAAGAAACAAAAACCCAGTCCAAACCAGTTAAAGTAAATAGCAACTAATCTATTAACTTAAACTGGCTTTAAATCAACATCTAGGAAATACTTGAGTTGTTTTTCTGGATGCTGGGTGTTGGCATGAGTAGGCTGTGGGATATGGTAGCTGGTAACCAGCTGATATTGATTCTTACTTTGAGGATGATGATGAAGAAAAAGAAGACATCTATTATATTGTAAGCTAGTGTGTGCCCAATAGAGATTATTTAGATTTAGTTTCATGGAGATATCATAAAGAGTTTAATAGTATTTTTTAAAATTATTATTTGAATCACAACTAACACTATTTTTAACTACTTTATTTTCATTGCTACAATATAGAATGTCCCAGATTTCATTATTTGAGTATATATCTAGATATGTACATACCTATGTGAATAACAGAGAAAATTTGCATTTGTGTGAGTGTAACTTATAAAGGTAATGAAACAGAGAGGAAATTTAGTGTAAGTATCCACCTACATTATATTTAAACCACAGTCCTACATGCCTTGTGAATTTTTGGTACACCTGGCATGTAGGATCCATTGCTTTTTATGAATACATATTGCCTTTAGAAGGAAAATAGAAGAAATAAATGAACCGGATACTCTCTCTTTAAATGATAAGAAACATGTTAATGTTTTCTATATGTTCTGTTTTATTATTTTGAAAAGATTAATAAGCAAATATATTGATGAGCTCTAAAGTTAGAATATATATAGATATCCGTAACTCAAAATAGATCACTTGAATGAAAGCAGTTTTCTTAATTTGTTACCCTGTAAATAAGTATACATTTTTGTAAAACAAACTGAGTTTAAATTCTTAAGTCCATCTGACATCCAAGCATGTGAATGTGTCCTTATTTGATTGTATCTTATAGATGTTCAGTGACGTGCTCAGGTGCTCAACAATGGCTGACTAACATGTGTGCTGTCATGCTATGGACAAAGTGTACAGCATACCTAATGTTTCAAAAAATCCAAAAACACCAAAAAACACACAAAAAAAAGACTAGTCCTTGGAGAAATGTAATGTTTCCACAATGAATGTTGCATGCATAGATGGTGGTTTGTTGATATTCATTTTGATTTGAATTTTCTTTTAATTTTCACTTTGCTTCCAGATTCATCATGAAAAAATGCAGACTTGTTCTAAGAGGTATAAAAATTGAAACAAAAACAGTATGAGAATTGTATAAAAATGCTTGTAAATCTGTCTGAGTTTTCAATTTATGTATAAATCCATGTCATGGTTTTGTGATTGTATACAGGATGTTATCTTGAGACCTTATGCAAATTGTGCTGTATAAAGGCTGTTATCCCAGTCTGACAAATAAATATTTAAAATATCTGGTTTGCTTTCTTTTCCCTAATTTACTTGAAAAACAATTTTGGTAGTTCAAATTCCCCATTTGTTGACCACAGTGGCTTTATTGTAATGCTGTACACACTGACCTATTCATCTGTCCTATTTCCACATAAACACACCTCCCAGGCTATCACTAACGTCCCACATTTCATTTTAAGATAAGGAATGGTTAGCATATCAAAATTTGTCTTCAAACAAATCAGAACCAGAATCCACATGCAGCTTGTGGATATCTTTGCACAGATTCATTTCTGGCATTCTATATAGACAACAAATGAATGTGCATATGTCAGCACAGTTTGGGAATGTAACAGGGTTTTGTCTCCTCACTCTGAAAAAAAGAATTGAAAATGCAGCCTAACTCTGTACTCTTCCATGTTCCTAAGAAGGCAGAATAAGAAAACATCTGATAAACCCTAAAGGGACTTTCAGGCTTCAGAAGAAAGAAACTTTTAGATCTTGTTATAAACAAGAAATCAGTTTCTTTTAACAATCATTTTTATATTACTGAATTTTACCTGACTTGTAAAACATCTGCGAGGTTTCCCCAGAGGCCTTGCATTTCTGAGCCCTATATAGGCCTATATTTATTATATTTGAATAATTTCCCTCTTTAATTTAAAAAAAAAAAATCATGCTCTCCAAGTAAGATAAATTGATGTTTGAGTCTGACACTTAGAACACATAGACTGAATTTTTTTATGTCAGTTGATGCTCTTTTCTCAAAAAATAACATAGTGAGAAATAGGCAAGAACTTTGGGGGTGCCTCAAGAAAAGAGGTGCTCTTTTTCACATTAGCCTATTTGCTATAGCAGTGACACAGCCTAACGTCTATTAACATTCATCAGAATCTGAACTCTAGTCTTCCCAGTGCCTGCCTTGATCACAAAGACATCACAGTCTGATGAAGTTGCCACTGACCAGAAAATGGGAAATACTGCATCCATTTTCAAAAAAAGGGAAAAGAGGAAGACCTGGGAAAGTACAGGTCAGTTAGTCTCACTTCTGTGCCCAGCAAGATTGTGGAGCAGACCCTCCTGAAGGCTCTGCTTAAGGCATATGGAAAATGAGAAGGCGATTGGTGGCAACCAACATGGCTTCAACAAGGGCAAATCATGCCCAACAAATTTAGTGGCCTTTTATGATGGATCTAGAAAGCTGATGGATAATGGAAGAGCAACTGATGTCATCTACCTGGACTTGTGCAAAGCTTTCATCACTCCTGCACGACATCCTGGAAAGACATGGGTTTGATGAATGGACCACTTGGTGAATAAGGAACTGGCTGCATGGTCAGACTCAAAGAGATGTGGTAAATGGATCAATGTGCAAATGAGGACCAGGGATGAGTGGTGTTCCTCAGGGTTTGGTACTGGGATGAGTGCTGTTTAACATCTTTGTTGGTGACATGGAGAGTGGGATCAAGTGCACCCTCAGTACATTTGTGGTCAGCACCAAGCTGTGTGGTTTGGTTCACTGCTGAATGAAAGGGATGGCATCCAGAGGGACCTTGACAGGCTTGAGAGTTGGGCCTATGCCAGCCTCATGAAATTCAACAAGGCCAAGTGCAAGGTCCTGCACCTGGGGCAGGGCAATTGCAAATACAAATGCAGACTGGGTGGGGTATGGTTTGAGAGCCATCCTGAGGAGAGAGACGTGGGTGTGCTGGTTGATGAAGAGATCAACATGAGCCAACCATGTGCAAGTGCATCCCAGAAAGCCAGTTGCATCCTGGGCTGAATCAAAAGAAGCATGGCTAGCAGGTTGAGATAATTCTGCCCCTCTAGTCCTCTCTCATAAGACCCCACCTGGAGTATTGCATCCAGCTCTAGATCTCCCAATACAATAAGGACATGGACTTTGATCAGGTCCAGAGAAGGGCCACAAAGGTGATCAGATGTCTGTAATGCTTCTCCTATGAGGACAGGCTGAGAGTTGGGATTGTTCAGATTGGAGAAGAGAAGGCTCCAGGGAGACCTTATTATGGCCTTGCAGCATCTGAAAGCGTCCTACAAGAAATCTGGGGAGGGACTTTTTATAAGAGCTTGTAGGACAGGAGGTAATGGTTTCAAACAGGAGAAGGGAAGATTTAGATTAGAAATTAGGAAAAACTTCTTCATTCTGAGAGTGGTGAGACACTGGAACAGATTGCCCAGGGAAACTCTGGATGCTCTTAGTGCAATGGGAGGTGTCCCTGCCCATGTTAGTGAGGTTGGAACTAGATGAAGTTTAAGGTCCCTTCCAGCACACAAACCATTCTATGATGATTCTTTAACATATGTTCAAGGTACTTTGGGTACCTTTTCCTTTCTCTGAGAAAATAATCATAGCTACAACCAACACTTCACCCCACACTCAGCCTTGTTTCTCAGTGTCCTCTTTCATTTTGGTGTGGAAGCCCCTGTTCAGCATGCTAGCCCCCTGGAATTGGATAGAAAGCATTTCTGAAGTGGTGAAAGCTTCATGGGACAGAAAGTTGTCAGGAATTAGTGGCCATGGAATCTACAGATGTATCTGAATCCAGAGCCAGGAGGCTAGTTTACAGAAAGAAAATCTCAGTAATTTTAGCACCAAAAGAATGATTAAAAAAAAAAATGCTTCTTTTTAAATGATTTATAGTGTTTAACAAAGACTTGTGTTTACTCAGTTAAAGTACTCAGCAAAGTGCAAACTGTGCATGAAATATTTCCTCACAGTACAACTGTGAGGTAAAGCTGTTTGCTATATGTGCTATACAATATTAAACTGGGAATCGTGCAGCCCATGGAATATTTTTAAAATACAGGCTGAAATTAATTATTCAATTTAGCATTCTGGGTCTGAGGACGGATAGCTCAGTTCTCAGGTGATGAAATGAAATGTCAAATAGTCACGAAGCACAAAGTGTGAGAACGTAATGCTTCAAATTGAGGGGCCGCGCTGCCCCCGTGCAGCACCATCCAGAACTGCATCTCCAGTTCACGGACACTGATTTCTTGCTGCTAGAACTACCTAAACAGCTATTTGCTTCACTTTTTATTATTATTTTTAAAATAAAAACAAGTCTAACTTATTCTTATCTCTTCCAGTGAAGTCATATATCAGGGACACCTGCTTCTCTCTTCTGTCCTCTTTTCAGTGTACTTTCCTTTCAGGACTTCGTTCTCAGGACCTTTCTTCTCATAGGTTTTACAGATTTGTCAACTCAACATACTTTGGTTTCACTTATATTAGTAACTCAAACATGTCTAAACTTAAGAACTTACACTTTTGAGTTAAAATTGTCCTGAAAATACAAGTCTCCAGGCATATTGTACGACTGTGAATCTCTGTGTGCTTTGGAACATCTTCACAGGTGCTTTCTTCCCAGGCACCATTAAACCCTTGCTCTCTAGTAGAAATTAGTGCTCCCCAGTTATGCCACCTTGCAGAAGAGTGTCCAGCACACCATAATTCTGCAAATTCTTTAACCTCCTGAATACTTAGGGGGGCCAAACTCTCAGGGATTCTATCAAGAACACTGAACATACACTAAGTATGTTCAGCATTATTCTTTTCATAGAATCATAGAATCTTAGAATACTGTGGGTTGGAAGGGACCTTTAAAGGTCATCTAGTCCAATGCCCTGCAGGGAGCAGGAACATCATCAACTAGATCAGGTTGCTTAGAGCCCTGCCCAACCTTACCTGGCATGTCTCCCAGGATGGGGCAACTACCACTTCTCTGGGCAAGCAACCTCAGTGTTTCACCAACCTCACTGTAAAAATTTTGTTCCTTCTATCTAGTGTGAATCTACCCTCTTTTAGTTTAAACCATTACCCTATATTCTACTGCAACAGGCCTTGCTTAAAAGTTTGTCCACATCTTTCTTATAAGCCCCTTTTACATATTTTAACAGTATAATAAGGTGTCCCTGGAGATTTCTCTTCTCTAGCTTGAATAACCTCAACTCTCTCAGCTTTTCTTTGTAGGAGAGGTTTCAGACCTTTCAGGTACCAGTTTCTTTTAGGCAGTTGTAGAAAGCAATAAGGTCTCCCCTGAGATCCTTTTCTCCATGTTGAACAATCCCAACTCTCTCAGATGCTCCTCATAAGACGTGTGCTTCAGTCCCTTCACCAGCTTGGTTGTTCTTCTTTGGACATGCTCTAGTGCCTCAGTGTCCTTGTAGTGGGGGGTCCAAAACTAAACACAGTACTCAAGATGTGGCCTCACCAGTGCCAAATACAATGGTAGAGTCACTTGCCTGGTCCTACTGGCCACACCATGCCTGATCCAGGCCAGTATGCTGTTGGGTTTCTTGGTCACGTAGGCACACTTCTGGCTCATGTTCAGCTGGCTATCAGTCAACACCCCCAGGTCCCTCTCTGCTGAGCAGCTTTCCAGCCAC
>JANHFX010017036.1:0-13964 GCA_027560015.1 Chloroceryle amazona
GCGGCGGGGCCCCCCGGGCAGGGGGAGGTTGACACCACGCCCGGCGCCCTGCAGCATCTCCGGCCTGAAGTGGGCTTCGCCGGCTTCTCCGAGGTTCCCTCGCTGTCACCCCTGGGTGTCACTCCCACACTGGCACAGGCTTCTCCCCCGCAGCAGCCTACCCGGCAGCAACAGCTGTTGGGGAGCAACAGCTTCACCACCAGCCCCACCACAGCCGAGCCATCCACCAACACCATCGCCACAGCATCCTTGCCCCCGTCCTCACAGCAGCAGCCATCAGCCCCGTGATGTCCTAGCCATTTATCCTCTAAACTGCCTGGATATCTCCCCCATGCCAGCCTCACCGTCATCCTCACTGCAGCCTCACCATCACCACCACAGCAACCAAACAATCAACCCCGTTGCAGCCTAGCCAACTATCATGAGAGCAGCAGGCTCCTGCTGAGGCCCTGTCCCTTCAGGGAAGAACAGGAATACCTCCAGAGCAGGTCAGCAATACCCAGCTTTCATGGTTAGGTGAGGGTAAGGCTGCACAAAGGCAGAGGTTTTGTTTTGTTTCTGTTTCCTTACATCACTCCTGTGAGGACAGATATCAGAGAGTAGGGTCAGGCTCTAGTAGCAGCACACCTGCTTCTCTTCCCACACTGACACATCCATCTCCTGAGGGATAACAGTCAAGCAGAGCTGTTGGAGGTAGTCCATGTTCCTGCCTCTGGTGTAGATAACCCAGCTTCCCTCTCCCTCTTATTGCATACAGGTATGTGGTCCCACAGAGGAGGAAAATGTGCACTCTTTGGTACCGTGGTTTGTTCTTTAAAACAGTGATGTCCTGGATGTGGACTCTCTGTTGTCCAGCCCTCTGGTCCAAGAGAGCAGGAAAGGTACCTCTCCCTAGAACCATGTTTGGTTTGGTTTGGTGGGAAGCACTAACTTGAGCCACTGCCATTCCAGGTCCAGGGCCCATCCTGGGAAGAGTGAGGTATACCCAGACTACTGAAAAGACATCAAAGATTCTCATCACCTTCCGTTCCTGCCAGATCCATCCAGACTGCACCTGACCAGGAGACAAAGAACCCTGAAAAGGAACAAGGGCACCCAGGTGAGGCCACAGTGATGAATTAACATTTTTTTAAATTTAATTTGATTTGAAGCAGAAAAGATCGGGGCATTCAGTTTGCAACTCGATTGAAATAAGGTGCTTTCAAAATCAGACACTCAAAATGGAGCTTCAGGAACTGCTGTTTGCTTTTGTGTTTGCCTTAGTCTCAGCTTCAGCATAAATCCCGCAGGGTTTGTTTAGGCTTCTTTGGGTTGTGCATCATTTGCAAATTCCCTGCAAACTCAGCAGATTCTTTTAAACTGTTCCTGACCTAAGAGGGACTTGAGGCCATTTAGTATTCCTGATTCAACAGATCGACTGGTTCTCCATGGTGCCCAGTGAGGTTCTGCTATTAAAATGCTATCCTATACATATAACCACAATGCTGGGGTATCGTATACATGGAACATGGTATCATAGACTATATCATTCCATCAGATTGTATGATGATGTCAAGCACACTGATGTATGTCATAAATAAGTCTTCAAAGCTTGTTAAGTCCTGCATTTTTTGTTAGAAAGTAATGATATTTTATGTTCTACCAACAATTCACACAGGACATTTAGAAAAAAAAACAAACCTAAACAAAACACTGTAAAGCCCAGTTCAATCAGACTCAGTTTTGATATTTGTTCCATTCACAGTTGCCAGAGGTGACCCGCTCTTTTTGAAGTATACAAATAAAGCAGAAAATGGAAATGTTGAGGAAAAACAGTAAAAAATCCCTCATGAAATATAAAGATAGATCTGGTAAAAGCTGTTATTGAATAATGGGGAATCCCACAAAGAACAGTTTGGAAAGAACTTCAGTGTCCAGGGTATTACCAAAAAAATGCAGAATTTCTCCTCAGAATCAACTATTGTAAGGAAATTTGGAGAGAAGCAAGCCTTGCTCTATACTCTTAATAGATGATCCTAGGACCAACAAACTTTGGCAATGAAAGAAAAATACACAACCAGCCCAGTTAAGTTCACTGAAGGAATAACTATTTCCCTACAAGTGATGCTCTGTTCTCTGTGACCTCATTCTCACCATTGTCTTCTATACTCTTCCACAGCAAAAGCTCTCACCATTTTTGTGGATTTCTTGTTCTAGGGATGCAAATTGTAATGTCATTCATTTTATAAGACAGGGATAAAATCTATATATTCCAAGAAGATATGATCATACTATTTTTTTTTTTTAAAAAAGGGTCATTATGATCAATAATGTCTTTTTAATAGTATTTAATGAAAAACATCCAGTGATTTCAGTATGCCCTAGGATGTGTACTAATTTTACATCTTCCCATCAAACATAAATCCATAACATTATCCAACTGATTATATTCTGCCAGTAGACATTATCTGATTCTGCATGTCTTACTGACTAGGTGAACATGCAGTAGGGCAGAATTAAGATTATTTTCAAAAATTTCAGGTTCTCTGTGAGTTCAGCAGATAATTACTGTAGCCTCAGATTGCTTTATTAGATCAACAGAAGGCAAACCAGTCAGCAGTTGCACTCATCTCACAAGCTGCCTTCTCTCCAGCAGAGGTCAGTTGTGCATGGACACACAGCAACCATGATGTCATCTGAAGAGAAAGCAGAGATTTAAGAGGAAGTTTGGGGTGCATCACAGCCCATGGACTGTGTGGAAAAAAGGCTATTGATAAAATTACAAAAATTCAGTGTTTGCCTGTCTACCTCCTTCTATCTTATCGATACCCGTGTAAAATCTAGAGGTTTCTGGGGACAATTAGTGCAATATGAGGTTGGTTACTAGATTTGAAAAGTTCAAGGGAAACAGTGTGACATAATTTCTTTTTCAAGTTACTTTATATAGAGTTTTTCACATGTAAGTTACTAACGAAGACTGGCATTAATTGCTCTGACAAACCAATAATTATTCATGATGCAACATGAGACAAATAATTAGTAGTGCATTTCATTCCCCTGCCTTAGGCACCAGCAACTCCTACTTCACAAAAGGCAGTAACAAATAAGCAAATCCTCTTGGAAGTTTGTGCCACTGGAAGATTAAAAATTAATTTCAAAGCAGACATTTCTAAGGCTCAATGAAAATGGCAGCACTTTTTAGACAGTTTGAATGATAGGCTTCACCTGGGCTCTGCAAATAACAGAGGATGTTACAAAATACCTTCCAGCTTTTCAAAGGCAATGATTTAAACAAAGGATCAAAAGGCAGAATAAAAAATGAAAGCAAGCTTTTGAAAGTGTGGAATATCACATCTGAAGTCAAGTTTATTGTTATGGCAGTAAAGTCACTACAGGGCACTATTCCACATGGCTTTAGAAATATTTTATTCACAAATGATCTAGTTAATCTTGGAAGAAATACATGAGTAGTTACTTGGTTGTGATAAAGTTAAGCTGTTGGCTAAAACCAGTTAGTTTCCAGGCAGATCAAGTTGGATTTCTGCAAGCCTGAATATCCCCAACAGGTGCAAGAATGTGAATAAAGAGTACGCAGTCACTAATAATGCTTCTGACAATTGATTTGGTTTTGGTAGATTGACAGATCTTTGCACAAACATGTACAAAACTAAAAATAACAAGTATCTTAAAAAGGACAAATTAATTCTCAGAAATAAACAGCAAAAACAAGAGATGCAGTATACAAGTAGAAGGTAAAGGAAAATCTGTGGCAGATGGGCAAGTTCCATGTTGTTCCAGATTTGTGTTACTCTTCAAAGATATTGCATTAGAAACAATTATTTTAGTGACAGATTCTTTTCTAAGCCTCTTTTCTTGCTTTGTTCCTCACTTTCCTACAACATTGGCACCAAAGGGATTAGTTAGAAGGCCAGGAAATAATAGTTTCAACAAAGTTCTGTGGGACCATACATAGGTAACTGAGGGACTTAGAAGATGCAAGGTACTGGTTTCAGGATTTGCAAATCAGCCCAATAGCACTGGCTCACATGGTGCATGGAGTGTCCAGAGGAGTAGCAAGGCTGCAGCAGTACATTTTGGTTTTGCTTGGTTATTATTTTCTTTTAAGCAACAGAAAAGGAAATGAAGGAGGGCCAAGAACACACTGGTACTTGTGAGAGAGCAAAACATGTCCACGTTCAAACCAAGCAGCATTTAACACAATCATTTGGATCTAGTGGTTGCTTTTGGTTTGGTTTAGTCTGGTTTTGTTTTTTTTTCAAGTAAGCCTCAGCTCCATCCCTGCTGTTCATACAACTAGCACTCTGCAGCTCTTTACCTTGAAGGCGCTCTCAGCTTTGTTGTCTTGTGGAGATACAAAGTTGAAGGGAGGATAATGCATGGCTTGTTATGCTATAGAGGATCCCTGGCCCAGGTCAAGCAAAAGAGGAATAGCAGCATGGTCCTCCTTCTCCTCCTTTCCATCCTACTTTTGAAAAAAACCCCAAACCTGACTGCATTTGTGATGTTAGCTAAACATACTATACACTCTAGATTTGCTATTTGTGTGAGATTGTAAATTCTTCAGTCAATCTACAATAGTATACAACAGTTAGTAATGCGTGTAAATTCTTGAGTCAATCTACAATAGTATACAACAGTTAGTAATGTGTCAATTGTGATTGAAAAAGCTTGGTGAGTTGTAGTATTGATGTTAAGTGATAATAATAAGCACCAACTAAAATAGGAGTTAGCTTGAAGACACAGCTACATTTCTACAAATTAATCAAGCCTGAGCAGAGCAACACTAATGACTCATTAATGACTGTGGATTCAACCTGGTTCTTAAGGTAGAATTCATCCTAAGGAATCCTTCTCTTTCCATAAAAGATAACCATTGCTCTCCAAGAAACATTCTTTTTCATGTTGTTGTAAACTCAACGGTAACATATATTTGAAATGGGAACACGACTTTTCATTTGAGACTCTGCCTGTTAAAACACACCATTACCGAAGCTTCTGGTTTTGGACTTGCAACTGAGTTATGGAAATGGCATGCATGAAAGAAATTTTGCTACTGCCTTTGTAAATAGCAGGTGCTTGCCAGGGAAGATCTTGGTAACATAGCAGCAAAGCAGCTACCTTGGGAAGGAACCAGAAGGTTCTCGGAGACACTTCCCCAAGCTTCTTGGCAATGGTTGTGTGGAATTAGTGGCCTGGAGAGGACTTCAGTCTTGAAGGGTTTTACTGTGCTTCACTATCATGCTTGTGTTCTGGATTACTGAGAAGGCTGCAAATGGAGGGCTCCGTTTTGGTAGGGTGTGAAAGAGAAATGGCCTTGGGACAGAACAGGATGAGTGGCTTAGGGTACATAGACTGAAATACTCTCTTAAAAAAATAAACTAAATAGGTGTGTCCATTCAGCTTGGTTTTGAGTTCCTGATGACTCAAGAACTTTATTGAAGGGAGCCAAAGAAATGGCTGAGTTTACAGAACTACTGGCAGCACTCATAGATCTTTACAATTATTTGGTGCTTTTTACAAAATGCTGTCTTATATTCCCATACCACCCTCGGTTTGAAATCCAATCCTTTATGTTTGATATAAAACAAGAATAATTTGCATTTCCACAAACATCAAAGGTTGCTGCATTTCTTTATAGGAGTCCTGAAATCTCCCAGATATTAACTTGAAGCTGAGCTTTACCTCTCAAAGTTAAAATCAGCAGTACATACAAGGTGATCCATGAATTTAATACATTATGAAGATGTATTAAAATGTATGAAACCAGCTAAGTGCTATTTTTTACAACAACTTGAACCTTATGGCAAATTATTCATATGATTGAAAGTAGAAATGCAATATAGAGAGAAGTTCCTAACTAAAATAAATTATTTATCTTATAAAAATATTTATATTATAAAATACCTCTTTAAAATGTCCCTGATTTTTCATACTTAGTTCTGCCCAAGACAGTTATTGTCACTGGCCTCTCCACTATTCCTTAACCATGAAAGGGGTGGACTAATTGGTGTAGATTTACAGGAGATGGTGTAAATTGATAGGAAATAGGAGGCCTTGATGTCCCATCTAGAGTCAATAATAATAAGTGCTAGTTACAGTAGTGATCTGGATCTCTTTAGAACTGGTTATCAAAGTGTCAGTGTGCACAAAAGCTTCCAAGCAGTGTCCTAGCTCTGAGTTCATGCTGTAGTCTTAGAAAATTGCTTACCCGGAGCCTGAGACATCCAGTCCTTGTCATGGCTTTCATTCTTTCACTGCGTTCTTCATATCCACTGCTTGTGGACCAATAGGCTGGTATTTTTCACTCTCTCTCCCTTGCTTTTCCTGCCTCTAAGTCTCCAGATAAGGATAAGCAGCTATGCATGCCTGGAGGCCTGGATGACACTCACAGAGGGAAGATGAAAGCAGCAGCAGAGAAATAAAACTGTTTAATCTGCTTAAATGGGGATAGCTGATAAAACAGTTACAGGGTGGGGCTTGTTCCAGTGCTTTGAATTGCTGCTTGGTTAAGGAAATTTAATGTTGCTCTGTGTGAGCATTATTATTTCATCATTGCTTCTGATCCCAAATAGCTGTCAGTGCCTAGAGTTGTAGATGGGTATGTTTTTTCTCACTGAAATCTAAAAATAAGTGGTGGAGGAGTTGGGGAAAATGGCTCCCAAATGTGATGAGCTTTCAGACAGAGCAACCATCTTAGTAAGGAAGCCTAAGGGAAAAGAAGCCTAAGCACAGACTGTTCCACCAAAACAATGCAAATTAAAATTCATCAGGAAAGTGGCCTTCATATCCAGGCTTTTGGAAATCAAATCACTTACGCATTTCAATCCAGAGTTAGAAGGCTGCCTCCATGTAGCCAAAATGAATAGGACTGCTTAACATGACTTCAACAGGGCTATCTCTCCTCACCTCATAAGTGAACAGAGCTGTGTGTCTGTGGCATAAAGAGGGAAGGTGATTTGGGATCTTTCAACTCAGAGAACACTGAGATTATGACTGATTATGTCTTGCAGCTGGCTTGGCTGCCAACAACTCAGAGATTCTGGAGCACTGCACAGTTCCACCTGCAGCCTTTCATGCCTCCAGGCTTCCCTCTGAACGAACAGGGGACCAAGATACCTACTGCATGACTAAACACAGGATTCAGCTTTGGGAGATGCCTGTAGCCTAAATCTGGATGACATCTTTTAGTCAGGTGGGCTACACATCAACTATATCTATCCATTGTAAAATACCATGTAAATGCAGGCTGTGAAAACTTAACTTCTAGCCACTTGAGTTCTTACAGCCTGCTCCTGCGTAGTTATGGTTAACGGCAAGGTAGATAGTTTACTGCAACCTCAGGACTGTGTATTTCATAGGGTAGCCATGATGTGCCACCAGTTCATATCTCAGCAGCCCTTCCCATTTCTATGTCAGCGGCTGGTGTTGCCTCTTCTTCCTTGGGCTGCACCTGCTGTAGTGTTTTCTATAATACCTTCTTTTACATCATTACCTGTCAGCTGCCTGCAGTCTGTATGTGCTTCATAGATTTCACCACTTCCCAGCAGCACAGCTGGCAGGTCTGGCACTAATTGTTGTTTCTTCCAAAGCATTCAGGAGTAGTATCTCATTAGCAGGAATTAGTTTTTGAAAATCAGCTGTTGGGCTTTATAGTGTGGTACAGATGTAAAGCCCTTCTCACCTACAGCAGCATTTATTAATGTCCTATCAATACAACTATACCACAGCAAAATCATGATATTATGTTGAAAGCTTTGTAAGCAGTTTAGGAGTTAAAAGTTTACAAATATGCTGTAATTGTTCCCCAATCTATTACACATGCAAGAAATCCTATTCCAGGGTTACATGGGAAAAAAAAGCAAACAAAGCCCAACAGATCCTATAAGACCTAGAAGGGCACTGATGATTTTACACCATAGCTATATTATTATGATGAAAGAGTTTTCTGTTTGTAACCACTAATTAGATGGATTTATAAAGGCATACTGCCTTTCCCTCCCCTAAAAAAAAAACAAAACCAAAAAAAACACACCCCCTTGTGATATTACTGTAAAGGATACAGAGTTAACAGAAAAGTAAATATCTGTGAAAAATGTCAAACTGTGCAAGAGGAACCATTACCTATATGTCAGACTCCACACTAGGAAGATTAATCTATCCCCACCTCAGCATGGGTTTCTCACTATGACTATGATGAAAATAATAATAGTTCTGTGTATGTGTCTAGGTGACATGCATGCAACTCTCTCCTGTAAATATTAATATCTTTGTAGGGCATGTCCAGATGATATTCTGCTTTCCACTGGTGCATCCTGTAAATGTACTTGTTTTATGACTATCCTAAAGAAAAACAGATAATGTTCTACTTTTAAATAAAGTAATAATATTTTCCCTGTTTACCTGAAGAATGTTTCTCTATTTGTAAACAGGAAACTTCGTTTCAATGAATTTCAATGCATGCTGAAATAATTATATTCTTTTATAGTATATATTTTAATTTTTATGTGTTGCTTTCATATCTGGGAAGTATTCTATCCTTGTCCCAAATATCTAACATACAGATAGGCTGTGAAAAATGTTTCAGTATGCTCCATGGGGCACATAAGCATGCAAGACTGCAGTGACAAAGCCCAGGGCCTATATCTGCGTCAATGCCGATTACACTGAAGTCAGTGCCAAAATCCCCCTTGCTCAGAGTGCATATAATGTGCATTGTAGAAAAGTTCACACCAAACAGATATATAGCATCACCACCTAGGTGTCATGCTAAAGGAGAAGCTTATGCATTACATACCACTTCCATACCTCAGCATTTATTTCAGACCACAACCCTCCTTCACGATAAGCTGAGTTACATACAAAGTGACTCCTGAGCTGTGAGGTGAGCCTGGAATGGCCATTCACATAGCAAGAAGGAGGCCTGCATTTGGGAACGTTATAACTGGATCATCAGGATTATGCTATTGGTGTCATTCCTGTGTTCTGCTATTCCAAGCTGCAGTCTTTCACATGTTGACATACTCGGTATAAGTCTTCCACTGTAAGTGCTTTTCCTACCTCTTTCTGAATAGTACATTTTCATAATGTCATCGTCTTAAGGTACATCAGAATTAATCAAGTCAGCGAATGGGAAGTGCTTGGATGTTCAGTCTCCACATAAAGTAGCCGGGATCTTTCAGAAGAGTGAGCTGCTGCTTCACAACACCAGCCCCTGAAAAGCCAGCATATCATCCACTTGATGATCCTGCTCTCCGGCATCCAAACCATGGATTCTGTCCGTGTGTGATTACATTATGAATACCTCTTTAGTCCATGAACCCGTCCCTTTAACTATTACAGAAGAAATTGTTGATTTTGTATTAGCAACCATTACGCTTTTCAGGAAGATACTATGGGTGGATGAGAGACTATGTGTATATTCCAGGGTAGAGCATATACATGGTATAACAGTGGCTGGAACAACCACCATTCATTTTTATTTTTCTTTTTCAATTTAAATTCTTGTTTATGCACTAACTTTTATGTCTAATTTAGAAGGTAAGGAAACCAGCCCTAAATGACTTATTACAAAAACATTATTTCTGTTTCCTTACCGTTGTATTTTGAGTTTGTTCGAGTATTGGTGTTTTGATGTGCTTGATATACTTTTAGTAAAATACAGTCATTTGGTATTCTTAATACTATTTATTCAGGCTTCTCATTACATATAAGAACTTTCATTTAGACTGTTGACATTGATTGATGTTTGATCCTCCATTAGTGCAAAGGGATTTAGTACATATAAAAGAAAAACAAAACACCTCATAAAAGTGTGAGAATCATAATAAAGCTAGTATCATAGACTTAATTACTGCTATACAGTGACATACTGCCACTAGGTGGCAGGGCAGCAATGCACTCCGTCAGGAAAACCGGTTAGTGGCCTTAATTTCTACTCACATCCTCCAAGAATTTAATGCTAGTATCGTCTGCTCTCTTACACTTCTCAGTTAAAGGCTTTCAAACTGCAGTGGAAGTTATAGTCTCTTTGACAAGGTCACGTTTTGGAAAACCTTTTATACTGGTGCACTTAGCTCTGCCACTCCAGTAACCATAGTGCGGGAGCTATAAAGAGAGTATAAAGAAAACAAAGACAAGGACAAAGCAGTAGGTATTGTCTACCTGGACTTCAGTAAGGCCTTCGACATTGTCTCCTATAATACCCTCATAGAGAACCCAATGAATTATGTCCTGGATGAGCAGACAGTGAGGTACACTGAAAACTGTCTGAATGGTTGGGCTCAAAGAGCAATAATCTATGGAACAAGGTCCAGTCAGAGATAAAAAAATAGCAGTGTACTTCAGGGGTCAATACTGGGCCTAATCCTGTTCAACATCTTCACTGAGAATCTGGATGATAGGGCAGAGTATAACCTTACCACGTTTGAAGAGACACAAATCTTCTGGGAGCTGGGAGGAGTGGCTGATAGACCAGAGGGTCATGCTGCTATCCATAGGGACTTTGATGGAGATGAGTACACATGAACCTTCTGAAGTTCAGTAAGGGAAAGTGCAAATTCCTGAACCTAAGGAGGAACAGCCCTGTGTGTCAGTCTATGATGGGAGCCATCCATCTGGAAAACAGCTTTGCTGAAGAGTGTCTGGGGTCATTGTGGATGCAAAGTTGAACGTAAGCCAGCAATGTGCCCTTCTGGCAAGGAAGGCTAAGGGTATCTTGGGCTGTGTGAGGAGGAGTGTTGCCAGGAATTCAAGGGAGGTGATCCTTCCCCTCTGCTCAGCACTGGTAAGGCCACACCTGGGATTCTGTGTTCAGTTCTAAGCTCCCCAGTAGGAGATACAGACACACTGGAGACTCCAGCTCCCTCAGCACTTATAGGTGCATCCCATCAGAGTCCCTGGACTTATGATGTCCAGTTTGCTTAAGTATTCCCCTACCTTAACCTTTTCCACCAAAGGTACCTCTTCCTCGTTCCAGCCTTTTTTCCTGTTCTCTGGGACCTGGGATTTCTGAAGACTGGCCTTGATAGTAAAAGCTGAAGCAAAGAAGGCATGCAGTACCTCAGCCTTTTCCACATCTCATGTAACCAGGTCCCCCATCTCATTGAGCAATAGGCCCACATTTCTCCTAGTCTTCCTTTTGTCACCTATGTACGTATAGAAGCCTTTCTTTTTGTCTTTGGCATCCCTGGACAGATTCAATTCCCTTTGGGCTTTAGCTTCCCCAGCTTTATCCCTAGATGATCAGACAATACTTCTATATTTGTCCCAGGTTATCCATCCTTGCTTCCACACTCTGTATGTCTCTCTTCTGAATTTGAGTTTGTCCAGGAGCTCTTTGTTCATCCACATGGCCCTCCTGGCATTTTTGTCTGACTTCTTATTCACTGTGATAGAACCCTTTTGATCTTGCAGGAGGTAATCCTTGATCATTATCCAGCTTTTTTGGCCCTTCCTTTCCTCCAGGGTCTCATCCCACAGGACTCTTCCAAGCACATCTTTGAAGAGGCCTAAGTCTGCTCTCCTTGAAGTCCTGAAGTCCAGCGTTGTGAGTCTGCTTTTCATGTGCCTCCCTGCCCTCATGATCCTGAACTCCACCATCTCATTGTTACTGCAGCTATGGCTGCCTTTGATCTTTACATACCCAACAAGTCCCTCCTTGTTGGTGAGTATGAGGTCCAGCAGAGCACTGTACCTCGCTGGCTCCTCTATCACTTAGAGGAGGGAGTTATAACCAATGCCAGGAAGCTCCTGGTTTGCTTATGTCCTACTGTGTTGTTATCATTACAATTTTGCAGATATAAATAAAGAATCAGCATTATAAGAAGAAAACATTTCAGAATCTCAGAAGGCAACAGGCTTGAGCTCAAACAGTTCCACACAGGAATATCTAACCTAGGCTGGGTTAATTGTCATGACATCCTGCACTGACACAGAAATCTGCTGGGGTGGAATGTCTTGAAGAACATAGCCAGAATTCACCAATTGTAATAACATCCACTGTCCGTTCAATATATTTTGCCCTCTGGACAAAATAACATTGTTTTTATTAGGTTTGCTATTTCTTTATTTATTAGAACACAAATTAAGGATTTTGCTAAATTACAAGTTTTCTCTCTGCTTACTTACCAATAATGGCTACACAGACTTCCAGTTAGTGTGAACTGGCACAGCTTTGAAACTTTCAGATGAAAAATTCAGAAGAATTTTCTTGACTTCCTATGGAAGTTTTAACATTCAACTGCATTTTCCCGAAAAAATATTGCCAAATTTGTCTGTGTTAAAAGAGAAAACAGATGTAGCTTGACCAGAGGCCTAGATTAAATCTGTCAATGACTTGGTTTGAATCCTAAATACCTAATCTATTTCTGTAGACTGATATCATGTTTTCCCTTACCATCTCTGCTGAGAGTCAAAACACAAATCATGCTGCATGTGGACACTTGGTCACATGTAGGCATGCTAAGCTCTGAGAGAAACACAGAGGGATTAGGAACTGTTTCTTTTCAAGGTGGGAAAAAATGTGCATGTTATGGAAATGCAGACACTTTGCAAACGAGAAAAACAACACATCTTGAATTAATTCAGATGTAAGGAGGGGGAGAGGTCCGTAAATAACATTTCTCATATTATTGTGTTCAGTCGCAAGGTGACACCTAAATACTGTCTCCCAGAGTAAACCAGGAATGCCATGCTGAGGTATTGCTGCCTAGTTTTCATAAATAGGCTATTTCTAAAGAATTAACACCTACAGCTGCCATGCTTCTGACAGAAACTAATCTGTCTGATCTATGTTTATACCTTTATACCTGTTTCATACCTTTATACCTGTTTCATACCTTTCTTAAATAATTTACATTAATGTGAGCTAGTAGCTCTGGTTTTATGTCATGCAGAAGATGTAATCTAGACTCTAATTATGTCCAGACTTAGTTCAAATGCTCACAGCCTGTTTGCTTGAAAACTAGATAATAGAAGTACTAGTGCTTCTAGGTCATAGATATTAAACACTACTGCTTCTAGAAACATCAGGCTGGTAAACAAGCCCTTATATTTGTGTTGCTAGCCAAATACAAACAGGTTGCATCCAGAGACTTTTCTTTTGCTTCCAAAGTAGAATTTCTTTTTTTCCATTTCACCAGCTGTAACATTACTCTACTACACAATGGGATTTTTTCTCTGTCAGTCAAGGTTCAGAAAAGATCTGGAACTGTTGGAGAGTGAATGAACATAGGTGACAGCACTGCCTCACTCGAGAAGTTATGTTACAGCTCATCCCCAGCGACATCTATGCAGGCAATCTTTCACATAGATAACTTTTGTTCCAAAACTACAGATGGAGGATATCATAAAATATGCATCATCATGAGACAAAAAGATCTCAGTCCCTGGGCCTGAATTCTTCAATTTACAAAAAAGATTGTACCAAGTGAACATTGAGATCCCTGATAGTGAAAGACAACAGAGAAAATGAAAGAAAAAGCTGGAATGAGATAAAAGTATAAGGGAAGTTAAACAAAAAAAATGTAAGGAAGAATCTCCCTGCTGGTCTCCAATTCAGATGTCCTGTGCTTCTTTCCTCTGACAGTCCATGACCAATGATGGACATTGTAATAAACACTTGAAGGTTTTGTTCATAAAAAGTCGGTTGAGGTGTGTGACAGCGATAGCCGTGGGGATATTGTTTTGCAGGTTTTTTTGCAATTTATAAGGCTGGGAGCTTCTGCAGCTTTTTTGAAGCTCATAAGGCTAGGAACAATTTGGAAAGGGTTGTGCAAGATTGACCAAGCATGAAGCCTCATCAGCAGACCAGGAGATAGGTAATCATGTTTTGGTGACAATGGAGCAAAGGGTCTGCCGGACATCTGCAGAGCATGCGCAGGAGATGGAGGTCAAGAGTTTAACGCTGAGGAAGACGTCTTGCTTCCTCCTCAAGACCCCTGACGACCACCACCAGAAATTACTGC
>JANHFX010017038.1:0-15012 GCA_027560015.1 Chloroceryle amazona
CCCAGCGATGAAGTAAAGAGGCTCCTCTTCGTCACCTCTGGTAATCCTTATCGCTTGTGCAGATTTAGATCATCCCCGGGGCTTGGCCGAGCCGGCTGCTATCTTCTTCTTTCTTTGTTTTGCTTCTTCCTTCTTGTTTTGCAGTTAATCTCATCAAGTACCAGACCAAAAGGGATGATTAAGTCATCCGCCACCCATCACCAAAGGGATAATTAACTGTTTAATCGTCAACCCCCCCATCAATGATTGCAGTAACAGATGCGACATTTGAGGTGTAATAGCAGATTTGTGTGATGCAAGCTCCTCTGATCTGGTTTGACAGTTTGAAAAAGTGTGCTGAAAGTCTGGATGTTCTCTTGCACTTCCTATGCTGGAGTGAAACAGCAGCCAATGTAAATAGAAGTATTGCAGAGAACAGAAGTTTTCAACTCTCTGACCTACTATTGTTCCAAGGAAGTGAGTGTCAGAAAGTTTGGAAGGGTTAGGTGTTTTATTTGTTGTGGTTTGGTTTTGGTTTTATATTGCAAAGGAAAAGGTGAAAGAGAGTAAAGTCAAATTGCCTGTATTTGTTATCATCACTAACTTTTGGGAAGTTATGCAATCAGTATTTTCTTTTAATGTATTGTATGAGCACAGAAACACTAAGGCAAAGCTTGTGTTCAGCTTGAACTATAAACTTCGCTCAGATGAGCAAATCTCCAAATATTTATAAGATTTCTCTTGTCCTATGTTCTCTTTTTTTTTTTTTTTACCATTTGTTTTCCATGGTGACATGGGGTCAGGAGGCTAAGTCTAGCTAAATAGGCAGCACTGTTGCTGTGCTGTCTTTCTAGTCTTCCAGAAAAACGATACCAAGAAGTTGCAGCCCCTGTAGCTGAGCTTCCAAATAAGGGAAGGTTTGTGTAGGCTGTGTTTCGTACGAGAGGAAACATCCTCTACTTTTCAAGGCGTGTGTGTCTTCTGTACCCTGGTGCCGCCTTCTGAAACTGGGAGAAAGGCTGCCTCTGTGTGGCATAACTGAGTTAGCAAACCTCACTGTGGAGAGCAAGCCAGACCAGCTGGTGGTAGGATCTTGGGTAATTAAGCCTTAATTCCCAATATATTTTTGACACGGCACTGGACAGAAAGATTATCTTCTCCTTAACTTCAGCAGGATCAGCTCTGAAAACAAAAGCCAGCTTCTCTTGTTTGTGTGAAAGGATGTCCCAGTGTTAAAAACTGAAATGCTAGACACCGGTGTGAACCTTTCAGTCATGATGTCGGTGAAAGAAGTGGCCTAGATCATGCTTTAAAGTACTCAAGAGTGGCTTGAGTACTAACACAGTTAGTGTGATAGATGTGGTGTCTGACCCACTAATTTCCAGTTGCTTGTGGTGGCAATGCTTCAGCTCTCTATTTTGCTCACCTTGTGAGAATGAATAGAAATAACATCATTTGCTTAGATTGACTTTATTAAATAATCTTTTTCCCCTGAGCATTGGGGAAACAATGTGACACTGTTACATTATCTGTCTTCCTAATGTATATTTTTTCCCCAAAAGGTAATTGAAACAAAATTGTTCATTATCATATTCATGCCAAGTCCTGGAAAGACATTCTCAGTCCTTGGTGTGGGAGCTCTGTGTTTGCTCTTTTCCCTGAACACAAGTTAGATTCATTCCTTAGCAACCTTCTAGGAATCTAGTGGATGTGAGAGAAACAAAAGATAGGTCCTGAATTCATTGATGGGATCCCTTTGCAGCAATGCTGAGAAAATGTTAGGCTGATTTACAAACACTGCTCAGCATGCTTTTCATTGCCTCTGACTTACTCAAAAGAAATACTGTGTTCTTGATCTGCTTTTCTTCTAATGAGAGGGTCAAGGAGGTGAATATCTTTTTTGGAGTGAAGTTCTGAGGCAGTTGCAGCAGACTGGTAATTCTAGGGGTTTTAGTAATAAGACTGTAGTGACTCCTGTTACGATTGCCCACATCAAAGTATCTCAAAATAAGTGACTGATCTCTCCAAATGGTCAGAGACAGAGTGTGATACTTGCTTCTTTCCAGTGCTAGCAAATCCACAACGGTTAACTTCCATCTTTCTGTTACCCTTTGCTTAATAGGTATATGAACTATATTGTTGAAAAAATTCCTCAAGACACTACATCATCTCTGCTACCCTGATGCTTCCCCTGTTAGTTCACCCTGTTGTGCATCGCCACACTTAAACCACACCTTGTTCCCTGAGCTTACTTCACAACTTTTTCTACTTTGACAATTTTTGTACTTGAAGACTGTTTTTGTGCACAGAGGAGTGGTCACTGATCGGTTTAGATGCTGCTTATTCAGGTAGGACTATTCTACTACTTAGAGCAGTAAACACACATGTCTGCATGTTTGTAGTTTCCCTTCCCATGTTCTTACAAATGCTTCTCAACTTCTTGCAGGAATAGCCTCAATTTTGGTTCAGGCTTGGTCTACAATATCTGCATGTTCAATCTCTTAAGTTCCATCTCTCTGACTAGCCCACAAGGGGATGGAGGTAAAGTTGGTGTATGTTAAGGAATAATATATGCATTATGGTCTTATATTTTCTCTGCTATTCCCTACATTTTCCCACTGGGGGGGGAAGCTTCCAGTTTTGGAGATCTGTATGGATAAATACCAAAAGAAAAATGCAATATGACAAAAGGGTCTCCATAGATTAAGTTGTCTTCTGGAATACAACTACTTCATCTCTGAAGAGGATTTTAAACCTTTTTGATTTTTTTTTAATCTTTATATTGTAATACTTTGGATGCAATATTAGCAATGCAATATTAAACAGTTAAAAATAGTCAATCTCTTGATATTGTGAAATGCAAAAGAACTGCATGATGTAGGTGCTACTATGGTTTTCCAAAGAAATCATATCCAGTGAGTTGTTGTCAGCCAGTTTGTTAAAAACGAAGCCTTGCACCTCAGCCTCTAAACAGATCGTACAAAGGGAAAGACCAGAAATAGGATGAACTGAATGTTTAATCAGAAAACTGCTTCTGAGGGCTGTTTAGGAGATGTCTGGGGTCACAACAGGGTGAGAAGTTGGAAGACAGTATCTGAAACGTTAGGTTTTGTAGGTCTTGGAAATGCCACAGCCAGCTTTCACAAGCCTTTTTATTTTGATCATCTCAGTTGAGAGCTTTTCAACCTTTTTGTATAACAGCTGTTGATGAAAAAAGAAGTCCTTGCCTCCACTGCTCCTCTGGTACAGTGCATGCCTTTTAACCCACCGAAGCTGCATATGCATGTAAACCCTACTTAACCTCTCCAGAATTACTAACACTTCTTGGTAATTTTTTCTTTTTGATTGATTTTTGAGAACTGGAGATGAAACATTATCTAGAAATAGTGCTTTCAAGCAGGGAATAGTACAAAAGCAGCAACTCCATCTGAACGAATACTTGTTTATGTTCATTTCCTGATTAGTCTGTTTTCCTTTGTCTCTGAGCTTAATTAAAATGGCCAGGGGTTTCATGGCTGAAGCAGTTATCAGCATCTATGGTGATCACTACTGCTTGTTTTATATGCTGAGGATGTTCCTGTAATGAATATGGATACTCAAGGATCTTTATGGAAAAGAAACATTCAGATTGTGAACTTAACACCAAAGCCAGTTTTACTCCCTATATTACATCCGTAGATACTCCCCTTCTTTTCAAAGAACATTGTGTCCAAAAGTATGTAATAAACTATGTCCTGAGCTTTGATGTATTGAAAGCATCATGCCTCTGTGTGTGTACATGTAAATGAAATAGTAGGAAATTGGTCCCTACCTTCCTTCCATATTTTTCTGGTTTTCAGGGGAAAAAAATCCCACCTCACTGATCTGTGCTTCTATAACTAGCAGGTATCCCTCTAGTCAAACTGTAATTGCTTTTGCCAAAATCTTTATTGTTAATTGGCAGAATCATATTCAGTATGTTGTTTGGTGACTCTCTTCCATGAGTATTTTTATTTCATCATTGTTTTCCTTCTAGAAGAAGGAATATGTTTGTCATAATGAATTAAATAAGTCCAAGAGTACAAAATTTCTCACTGCTTTTCACAGCTTCATAAAATTAGATCATAAACACTTCTGGACTTCATCATTAGATTTTTAAATATAATCTCTTTCAGAAAAAGAAAATGGACATAATGCAGGAATTTTCTAATTGAGACAAGAAGAGTTCTTTATGATCTGATTCATTTATTTTACTTTTTTTTGCCTTAATTAGAGGTAGAAAAATCTGTAATAGGTCTAAAAATATCTCCTGTTTCTCTTTAAGATAACTACTACTTGTTCCTTATAATCCCAAAATATTCTCATTGCTATTCTAGCTATTTTCCCCCCACTGTTTTGGAAGATCTTGCCCATTCATTTTAATCTCATTTTTAACATATATTGTAACTCTGTCCTTTAGTGACTTCTGTGACATTTATCAATTTTCTTCTTGGTCCAGGAATTCAAAGTATTTTACTGTTGCCTTGCATTTTCTATAAGGACGGAGATTTACTGCTGATGGTTAAATATTCCCACCTTCACTCAATAGTAAGATCTGCAAAATATGGTAATATATTAAATTCTAAATATTGGTAGCAAGGGAAATGTTGGTATTTCAGGCTTCCATCTGCAACTTTCTGAATTAGGAAAGTATGCCTCCATTTCCTCCTATCCTTTTCTACTGGTCCTCATTTTTACCTTTCCCATTTTTCTCTTCAATAATTTCCCTGATCTGCTTCTAATAACAAGATTTAATCCACATTTGCTCTTATCAGTCTCTTTAAATGACTGTATAGCTTTAATACATCATTCCCACCTAAAGACAGGACAGATCTGATGTGAGGTTGACATGCCATGTGCCTCAACTCCTGCTTGAGGTACTGTGGGCTAAAGAGACCTTCTGATTCAAAAGTCACTCTAAAAAAGTCTTTAATAACAGACCTCCTGATAAGCCGAAGGGTGAGGGAATTTTGTTCATTTTGCTGCTGTTGTTTGGAACAAGAATTTTCCTTCTGTGGAATTATTAATGCGGCTTCCCTAGTTATTTAATTAATGTACATCTGTACTTTTCAGTAAAATACCTTATTGTGGTCCCAGTCACTTTCTAATTTAATCCTTTTCATTGTAAAATAGTTATGACATATAAAAGTGACAGGGTTTTTTTCAGATTGTAATTTTCAGTGGGAAACAAAGAAAAATAAACCTGTTAGAAACAGAGCAACTGTGTGAAAGTCAAAGACAAATCAAAGTGGAGGCTCTGTAGAAAACCTCTGGGAGTTCAGACACAAGTAAAGGGAAATTCTGAAGAAGTTATGCTGGGAAGAAGGGAATGTAAAAGTTCTTGTGCTCTGCAGCTTGAGCCTCTCTGTATAAACATCTGGGCCACAAGAAAAATGCTAGTTTAATCTTTTAAATACTTGAAATTTTCTTCAACGTAGCAAACATTAAACACTGTGAACTTTTTATTGCCAACATTTCAGTCTTCACACTGAACTCTCGAGTATCTTTCTTGATATTCACGATGAACCCTGGGGGACAGTGGTAGTCTTTGGAATCACCAGCTGTTATTTGCTTCCTGATTCAAAGTGCCATTTTAGAATTTTTATCTCAACTTTGGTAATTTCAGTCAAGTAGATTCAGAGATTACCCACAGCACATTTGTTGGGTACATGGAGTAGCCTTTGTTCTTTGTCAGTGTGAAAGCTCCTTTTTTCCAACAATAAACATGTTCATTTCTGATGAAAACACTCAGGGTTTTTTCTTCCTCCTTGGTTAAGCCTCTTACTGCATTTGTGGGCCCTATTATCATGTTCTTTTCTATTGCTTTTCTTTTTTTCCTACCTGTCTGTTTGAAAGGCTCAGGAAGGAGAGGTGTTCCATCCTGTGCCTCCCCAAGTACAGCTTCTATCATTCATTCTATTGAAAAATCATCTTTGAAGTTCTGAGGCTACTACCTTTCATTTGCAATAAATACTCCTTATTAGGGTCTTTTTTTCCTGTTGCTCACAGCAACATTGTCAAAAAGGGTACAAATTGTACAGAACATGAAAAACAGCTTTTGTTTCACGTACATATACAGTTTGTTTCACAGGGATTTGCTGAAGCTGAGGGGAGGGGAAAACACTTCTTTGATGCTGTGGTACCAGTTAAAAGCAATTCACCTTGCTGGCCATGGCTATATTGCTGTTTCTGAAGGATGAAAACAGGTTTTTTGTTTGAGGAAAAAATCCGAGGGAGGCAGAAGCTGTGGATAGAAAGCTTGTGGATTTGTCTGAAGATAAAGTACCACATCAAAGGTCAAGTGAAAACAAATGGAAAGAAAGAGTTGAGGACGTCTTGAGTCCAGTCGGGACAAACAAGCTTTATTTCCCTTACCTCTATAGGTATTTTTGAATGAACAAACACTGAAAAGACCTCAAACAATTTCTGCCATCACTGAAATATCAGTAACATCCACGAGCATTAGGTTTTGTAGCAGAACATCCAAGGAGGACTTCCAGTTTCTTTACCATAGGCAATTGATGTGTTTTGTTTTAAGCACAGTGAGCTTCATCTCACATTGATAGAGGCAGGTCAGAGATTCCTTGTCCCAGAACATGGAAAGTAGAGGGTACATCTATCTCATGGGAGGTTTTCCACAGCATTTACAGCCTACAGGCAGGAGTAAGGCAGATATGCAGACTCTAAGCAGCACTTCACTGAAGCTAAAGCAGAGGTTGAAGCAGCTGGAGTGGGCACCTCCACCAATGTGTAAGCTCTCTGCATCTCTTAACTAGGAGCATTCAACAGTGACCCCATCCACTGCTTATCTGCCAGGGTGATATAATTCACAGCAGGAATACAGCTCCCTATCCTCTACTGTTCATTTGCTCACTTCCAAATGCAGTGTTCATTTTATCACTGTCAAAATCAGTGTCAGGCTGCTGCCGTGGGGAAGATGAAGAAAGCCAGATGCATGTGACATGTTTGTTGTTTTCTTTAAGCACATGTGCTAGGGGTTATGGTATCTGATGCTGTACTTGCTGTTCCTGATTCTTCAGTTAAACTCACAAAGTTACAGGACAGTTTTAGTTATTGGACTCCTTCCTTTGGTTTCTGCAGTCAGGGTAAACTGCTGCCTACAGAATTCTTAAGCATTTTAAGAAAGAATAGACATAAGACTGAGCAATGATCCCATTCATCAATTTTACTTTGTTTTTAAAATTTTTATCGTTCTTTCATTATTCCTAAGGCTTATTAAAGCTACTGCTTAGGGGTTTTTTGGGACATATTAAATGCACAGAATATGATATTCATTTTTCTTTTAATTTAAGCTGCATGTTGGTTGCTTGCATGACCTAGAAAATAGCATTTCACTTATTTTTCATTCCTCCTCCTCTTAATATGCATTCTGATCAGCTAGTGTAACAAAGATTTTCAACCTTTCTTTAGCATAACTAAATTCCTCAGACTAAAATTCCTAAAAGTGAATGTTTTTTATTTCTATTTCTTCTGCCAGTGCATCTTTCAAAAATTCTTTTTGCATTAGTAAAAGATGGGTTCACACTGGCCCTTCAGTTTCTAGTGTCAAGAAGTCGATTAAGAAAAAGTAGGAATTGCCCATGATCTACAGAGTAGTTGCAAATATTTCAAAATATCATTTTTTTTCAGCTGACCTTTTTAGATCCTTAAAGGGTGACAACAGTCCCAGGCTCTGTCTGGTGTGAAGCGTGTCCGTTTGAGTACAAGGGGCTGAAAGACAGATGCTTTTTAAGTGAAATGAACATGTACATGAAAATACACTTTAAATCCTTAACACTGAGAAAAAAACCTGGCAGATTGAATTGTGATTGTGCATTTCTGTATTGCAGAAAACATCATGTCAGCTTTTATTGTTAACAGATGTCTGCATCTAGGTCTTGCTTTCTTCTTAAGTGGTTGTAGTAATTGCAAGGGACTGCTGTTGCCCATCTCTTGGGGAGGTCTCTGTGTAGATCTTCTTGCCCTTTCTGAACACGAGGTAGCTGATATTCACGGGCACAGTTGCCTGATTTTTCTGTGATAATTGGTTTGTGCTGAGTCTTGTATTAAATCAGCCTAACACAAGTGGTTTATATTACTTATGGAATAAGAGTTCATTTACAGTAATGACACAATCCAATCTTTCCTCGGGATTTCTCATCACTTAAACAGTTGTGGGTAATACCAAAGCCTTGATGCCATCCTGAGAATAGAGAAGCTACTTGATGGGAAAACAAGCAGCAACAAACACCCATGGACAGAAGTGTCTTGATCTGTTAATTTATGTGATTGCCAGTGGAGCTTTACTGGTGAGATGGGCTCTGCAGAGCTGGGGGGGAAGAGACAGGACAGTGATTTGTCTGTATGCACTGTGTGGTGACTCTGAGCTGGACTTTGAGATATTACTATGTACTTCTGAATGAAGAGTAACAGCTACTGTTTATATTGGCATTATGACCTGTGTCTGATGCTGCCAAAACCCTTGTGGTTTAGAACCTGTGCTCTCATCTAATATGCTCACTAAGGGAACTAGTAGATTACTCTCCACATGTCTTTTTTTCCCTATCAAAGGCAGATTGTACTGGTAGGAAAGTACTAATGTGGTTGTTCAGTCTCTCCCTTACATTGAAATCAATTGAAATAAAAGCAGTATAATATATTTATTTCACTTGCTTACTTCAGTTTCACATGTCTATTTACAAAGTGCTCTTTGGCAAGACACTGACCAGCTGCTTGTGTTGGGTGGCAATTCACAGCCCAAGCGTTCTCTAAAACGTTGGGGGTCCAAGTACTCAATGGTGGTGGTTCTTGATTCTTGTGCTACACCTCTTGGCCTTACCCCTTTTGCTGCCTTTTCACAGAAATGGTATTTTCTTGCCCTAGGTGTTCCTAGTCTGGCAGGGGGATTGGACTGAATGATCTCCAGAGGTCCCTTCCGACTCTTACTATTCTAGGATTCTTATCCTGCTGGTTTCAATCCTGAAAGCTAAAGTCTCCACAGAGTCATTCTCTGTTAAAACTAGCTAATTTCCAAAGCTCCAACTATGATGTGGGCTGTCCAGTTACGATTGGACTCCAGTGGAACATGTCACCCTTGAGGATTACTGCTCCAGTATTGCACTGTAACAGTTCCCAGTTAGCCTTTGAACTGTGGCTGGCTGCCTTTTCAGTGATCTGGGCACTCTTTCAGCCACCTGGAAGTCCATCCAGTCCCTGCCTCTCCACCTATTCAACACTTGTTTAGGCTGACAGTTGTTCTCCTGTACTCTAATCCAGAGGAATATGAAAACAAAAGGAAATAATTTTTTTTTTACAACCTTGTGTACTTTTATTCTTAAGAGCCAAGGTTCTACACCCAGAAATTCTCTGCCAAAAAGCTTGGAGTTACTGTCTCCAGCCTGGACTTTCCAGCAATAATAAACTGTTCCAAGGGCAAAGAGTTGTCAGCAAAAAATGTCCTCCTCCCTGTCTTTATGCCAGCTGTGTAGTGATAATGAATAAACTGCCTTCTGATTTTCTGAGAGGCTGTTCTACTTCATGGACTTGGGCTATAAAAGATGGTACCAAAACTGATTTACAGAAAAACTCTGCTGACACCAGCCACACGCTTTGCTCCTGTGTCTGTCTGACTTTCTGTATTAACCAGCATGTTGGATAAAAGTCTTTTCAACGTTGGGTTGCTGTTGTTGCTAGGTTACCAACCTGATGGAGAAGTTTGCATGCATGTTCACATTATTGCTTCAGTTGCTTTTCCCCTTCAAAAAAACATAAAGGTCTTACAAAACAAAGTTCTACAGACATTGTCTGTGTAACTTCTTTTGAGTGCAAAGGAAATTATGCCATGACAATAAATTAGCATAATCTGCAAGGTGTCTGAGCTGTTTTCCTTCATTGTAGTAGGGAGATAACCTGTGATGGCTTGTGTCTAAAAAGAAACAACAACTTGCATACAACTGCCTTGTTCAGCAGCCAAGCTGTTGGTGGACATTAGTCTCAGACAACAGGAGTTATCATTGGATGGGAAGACAGCCCTGGAAAAGAAAACTTTTATTATCTGTCCTCCAGGGCTACATATGCATAATCAAAACTAAACAGTGGTGAGAAACAGGCATTGTAGGCACTATACATCCATACTATTAAATTTTTTAGCATGATCCCTGGCATGGCTTTATCTCTGCTGTCTAGCTCTCCTCCTGACAGTGACTAGGCATAATTTGGTGCTAGCCCATGCAAAATTTATTCTCAACTGGCCGATTGTACAAATGGCCACCTAGTTCCCAGGGCAGGAAATGAGTTTAACACTGTGGAGCTGAGCTGTGCTGTTCCACTTGGCCAGAAAATAGTCCTGAAGGGAATACAGTCACAGTAAAAGATTTTGTGCATCACAATTGTTGACTAGCTGGTATTTATGCATTTCTCCATCCATTAAAAAAACAAACTAACTTCAATATACATATTTCTATGTTAAGAAATATTATGGAGCTTTAGGACTTTGCAGAAAATTAATACACTCCTAATGAAAAAGCAGTTCTCCATACCAGTCCTGAGACATCAGAGATCATCTTCTTATAAGGGTGAGCTTTTGAGAATCAAGTCATGTGTAAGGTGATTACCTCAACTTTCGACAGGAGGAGGCTGAGGGGGTATTGGTGCAGGTCATGACAGTTCGTGCACCAGGTGATTACTTTTCTGAACCTCGAAGAGGGTTCTTGCCCCTAATGGGGCACATTATTCTGACTCAAATTTCTTGGATTCTGAGAGAGTTCTCACTTTCCTTAGGAGTCTGCTGTCAGATCTGCCAGTCAGAGACTTCAGTGATTCCTCTGTCCTTTCCTCACTAGGTCTAGACTCGCTATTTATTCAGGGCAGTGGCAAAGAGTCAGAGAAATGAAAGAAACCTCTCTTCAGTTTTTGGACTGCTTGCAAAGGTACCTCTTCTCTGCTGCTGTACATTTTCACATAACATTCAGCACCACTGAAGATAATTCATGTATGCTGCTGGACACCCCATGCTACGTATGTTGCATATTATTCTGTTGGCATTTGGTTTATATTAGTCACAAACCTGGTGCCAGTATTGGTTTCTATATTTTTCACACCATCTAATACACAGCCTGTGGTTTAACTACAGCTATCACTCCAATCACAATTTACAGTGACATTTTTACTTTCTGCCCTGCAGGGAATAAAAACTGCGGTCTGCATACAAAATCTTTTCCAGCCAAGCATGCGATAAACCAAGTTTTATGTCTTTGTCATGTCTGGCTATTGCTGTATACAGCTGTTGCTTCCTTTCTTTTAATGCTTTTAACATCATTTTTTTTCCCATCTGCTGAAGTGAAGTAAATAACAGATCATGGAAACAAGGAAACTTTCACAAAGATGACTAGATTGCCTCTGAAATATTGAACATGGGCATTAAGATGTGTCAGTCTGCAGTGAAGTACTAAAATCATGTTACGAAGTTGGCTAAATCAAATTTGTTGGCCCACTCTAACTGGGTTCAACTTAGCTGGAGACTTGGAAAGGTAAAAGTGAGAAAACTTGTGGGCTGAGATAAGAACAGTTCCATATTTGGAATTAAAAACATAAGATATATGAATTGTAATGAAAAATTACATGAGAGAAATAAAACCCAAGAAAGACAAGTGATGCAAATGAAAGCAATGGGCCAGCCCAGCCAGTCCCCAAGAAGCAGCTCCCATGGCCAACCTTTCCCCCAGTTTTATTGCTCAGCATGACATCATACTGTGTGGGATATCCCCATGGCCAGTTGGCATCAGCTGTCCCTGCTGTGTCCCCTCCCAACTTGTTGCACCCCCATCTTGCTCACTGGTGGGGTGGAGAGCAGAAAAGTCTGTGTGAGCCAAGCTCATCAGGAATGAAACCATCCCTGCGTTATCATCGCTGTTTTTGGCACTGATCCAAATCACAGCCCCTCCCAGAAGAAAGGTGACTCTATCCCATTTCAAACCAGCACATTCTTTCAGAATGTAGGCACTGATGCCCCTTCTCAAGAGTGGATATTGCCAGAGAAATGTGTGTGATCTTGGGGAGAAATTCATGCCATCTCTTGTCTTTGAAGCATCAGCAAGGAGCCTCTCGCGAAGAAACCAGAAGAGACTTTTGTTCTTGCATCCAGCTTGCCACTGGCTCAGGTTGCCAGCCTGAGAGGAGAAAGTTATTTTGTTTCTTTGAGAAACTGTGGTGTTTTTTATCCTTTTTCCTGCTGAGAGTGGTTTCATTATCAGCCCAAAGGTACTTCAAAGAGAAGTGCAGCCCTAGGAGTCAAAGCTGTCTCTGAGTATGTACATTCCATTTGACGTCAGCATTTTTAGGTTCCAGAGTGATTGTGACTCAACTTGGTAGTTCTTTTCTTCTTTGGCTCATTGGACCAGCAGATCATTATAGCATTATATAGCATTATAAATACAATTACTTCAGTTCAGTCTTGGCAGAGTGTAGATTATTCCTGTGGCAACAGTGAGTGGATGATTTGGGCGAGCCTGTGTGATACAGCAGGAGAGGGAAACGAGCAGAACTGGCTGAGTGACAGCAAGGTGGGCAGTCATGCTAATTCTGAGTTTGACAATGGCTATTGCTGTGCCCTGAGGGATTTTCCACAGTTCCTTCCCTCCTCTCTGAAGTGAGGACAGAAGAGAAAAAGCTTCATCTCACAAACCTCCTCTTGAGCTGGCAGCCACAGCCACCAGAAAGCAGTGTATGCAGAGGAAAATTTGGTGGCAGCGTCTGCAACACTTGCTCTTCTCAGAGGTTTGTATCTAGCAAGGAGCATCTTGGATATCTCTGCAAAGGCCAAAGTCTATTCATCTCTCCGTGTAAGAGTTCACTTTTTTTCTGGCCAGGGTCTAAACGAGCCCCTTTTCATTGTTTGTTCCCATCTACAGCTCAGTTTAAATCTTTCCCATTTTCTTTTCATTTGACCTCATGCTCATTTTTCACTGGTCTCATTCTGAACCACTCTCTTCAGCTTCACTTCCTCACCAGTATATTTTTCCTACTGTTTCCAAACTGTCAGTCTCTAACTTTCCTTGTCACAGGAGGATGGCAGAGCCTGTGCCAAGCTTAACCAGTGAGCTTTTCCTTTTGTGTCAGTATGCAGTGACAAGGTTAACTTTTTCCCAAAGGCAATTCAGTTTCTCAGAACACCAGTGGGCTGTTGAATCAATACATGCACCTAGATATATTCAGTTTTAAAGTCTGGCTCCCAAAAAAGTTGTGCTAACAGTGTCAGTAAACTTCAAGTTCCTTGAATTCACAAGGGGAAGGAAGAGTGCACTGAGTGGGGAGTAAAAACCTGCTTCTTTTATATTTATTTTATATTTTTTTGTGTGTAGAATCTTTACACTACTGTTTAGGACTATTAATTAATAATTTATAAAAGCTAGCAGATATGATAGGGAGAATAATTTTTCTTGAAAGTGCTGCACATTGTTATTATTGAACTCAATGTGCTGCACAACCGGATCAAACAACAAACCCTGAAAGCCCTTACAGCACGTTGGAAAGTTTCAAATGAAGCTGCTGAAAAATAAAAATACTGGGAAAAAAATCTGCAGCATAGTTTTATAGGAGATGACTTCTGTCTGTCTGCAAGATTGTCCTCAAGGCTTTCTAATAAGTTAAGAGGATTCCATGAAGGAGATAAGCTTTTTATAGATTTGCAACCATATCTAAACACTGCCTGGTGACCAGAGAAGGTGAAATGCAGGTTTTTGGGAGAAATATCCTGCTTTTAAGAACCCAGTCTTTTTGGTTTACGGTCTCTCATGGCTGTGGGAGAAAATAGGAAGAGAACTTGGCTGTCCTGATCATTTAGCTTATACCAAATACGACATATATAGGATGGAATCCCTCACTTGTTCTGGATGCTTCTCCCCACAGTTGCAGCCTTTGGCTTTCTGCACCCCCTAATGTGGTGCACAAGATCCAGGAGTGACCTTGGTCTGCACACACCAATTCTTCATCCTAACTCTAACCATGGAGCATTATCCCTGCCAGAAGCAGAGACTGTCTGTGAAAACAGGCTGCTAACTTCAGACAGGGCAGTTAGAAGATCTGAGATGAAAAGTGAAGGAAAAAAACCCAACTCATTCTGCTCAAGAATGAGTTCTGTGCTAACTCAAACCAGGACATGGGGGGCATTAACAGCTTCTGGTCTGTCCCCTTGTATAAAGTGGGTCACATCATTTTGCCCTGTGCTAGGAATTTTTCTAAGACTTTGAAAAATGAAACTCAGATTTCAAAATTACAGGGAGAAAATGCTTGTAAAAGCATCTTAGGAAATTTCTGCCTATTACTTTAAGAAAATGAAAGGCTGAAAATGGACAGAATATAGCAGACTGGTTCTTGAGGCTGCAGGAACTGGCAGGATTGGAAATGGAGCCTTCAGCTTTGAAAGGCAAAAGAGTGGACTTGCAGGGAATTTGTTCTGTCACTGCCTCCCAGTTGTCAAGGTTTGGGGCTGGGCAGGCCACTAAATGAAAACCAGCTTGTTTTCCACCATCCCCTAACCCTTCCCAAAGGGAATAAGGGAGAGAGAATTGGGTTGGAAAACTAAAACAGCTTTAATGAAAATAGTAATAATAAATGGAATGTATACAAAACCAGTATAGAATTGAATCCCTTCTGATGGTGATTGTCATCATCACCACTGATGCTGTGGAGCAGGCACTGGGGAAGTCCCAGACCAGGCCCAGTGGCAGGAGGGAAACAGATTTTGGAGCTGGATTCAGGAATACACAGATTAGGATTGAAGGCAGAACAGAGTCCCCCCAGGCCATGAAGAAATGAGACCTTGAACCTCATGATGCCTCAGTTTTATAGTGAACATGACATATATGGGATGGAATTCTTCACTGGTCACTTTGGGGTCACCTGTCCTGGCTGCTCCCTCCCCTGTTCCTTTCTGCACCCACAGCATGGTGCACAAGATTGAGCAGTGGCCTTGGTCTGCACAGGAGCAAGGATAAGCAAGAGCCTTTCTGCACACCC
>JANHFX010017039.1:0-51830 GCA_027560015.1 Chloroceryle amazona
GTCCCCTGGAGGGGTTTCCAAGCCGTGGAGCTGTGGTGCTGAGGGCCAGGGGTCAGTGGTGCCCTGGCAGTGCTGGGGGAGCAGTTGGACCTGATGATCTTAAAGGTCTCTTCCAACCAGAACGACTCGGATTCTGGGACTCACCATCCTGTAGCTAACTGTGCCCCATCTCCTGGGAAAACCTTCCCATCACCTCGGAGGCAGCCGGCTCCCATCTGCCCCATGGCTCGCCCACAGAGTGGGGTGCTGAGTGGGCTCAGCAGCTTGCTCTGGAGAGGAGCCACTTCCCTCACCCACCCAGAGCCCATCTGATCTATTGTTTCAAGAACATATGAGAACTTAGTACAGATAAATCAAAACGATACTTCACAGCAACACGATATTGCCAGCTTTCTGAACAGTGCTTTCACCTCACCTTGGCTATGCAACATTTTTATGACTTAAACAGCAGGAGATGTGCTGCCTTTGACTGATTTCTCCTCCTTCCCTCCTGCAGGAGCACTCAAGGACAGAGAACTTATCAGAGGCTGGGACAAAACAGTCTTATCTGTAGCACATCACTGCTTAGAGCAAATATTGTTTCTAGTTTCTGATTCCCTTTTTCCCTAAGGTAAATTTAACTCTCATGTAGTTTAGGTGTTCAGTTTGCCTTTCCATTTTTTCCTTCCCTAAAGGTACCCAGAAGCAAAGAATAATGTTGTGTCCCTGCTCCCTTTTGGGGTGGAAAGATTGCTGTGTTTTTATCCAAGAAGAAGAGGAATGAAAAACTGAGGGGTTTTTGTTTGTTCTGGGGTTGTTGGGTTTTTTTGGTAGGATTTGTGATTTCTCACTGTTGTGCTGAGACTCAAACCCTGTTTGAGGACAACTTGGAGGGATAGCAGAATGAGGAAAACCTGAAGGTCCTCAGGCTCAGGGTACACTTGTGATGTGACCGTGTCTTTAACCTTGCTGCTGCTTTTCCCCCCATACAGAACCATCCATCTGGAGTCTGAACACAGCTCACGTAACTACTTAAGCAGCTGGTTCACTGATATTTTCATCTTGAAGATTCCTGTGTCCCTTGCTAGAGAAAGAGGAGTTTTATGCCTCTCTATCTGTTCTCATTATGTTATAATTCCAGTAAGCCACACTTCAGAAAAGTCAACCCAGTAGGATATGAGGCCCTGATTTCTCACATGTATAGTAAAAACCCAACGAAACAAAAAACACAAAGAAACAAACAAAAAAAAACCCAAACAAACAAAAAAACACAGAGAGAAAGGGAAGGGAGGTTATGAATGAGAAAAGAAATGGAAAGGAAAAAGGGAAATTTATTTGAGCTTGTGTTTCCCTGTGATAAAGATGTCAAATTTGAGGCAGAAGTTAATTTTTTTTTAAAGAAAACTTCTGGGCAAAAGAAAAATGGAGAGGAAGGGGAAGGGAGTTCTGTACTCGGTTTATTTTTCTGTTACTCGGTGCATAGGTGCAACATATTTACCTACAGCCAAAATTAATCCATTGCCTTCCTAACGCTCATAACTTCTTGCACAGAATAGTTTTGCCTTAGCAGCAGATCACACAACACTGCAAAGTTTGGTAAACATGCCTCTTACCAACAAAACCTCCCTTTTCCATAACTAAAGTAGCAAATACAATCCAGACATCCTAATATCCCGAGCAGTGTGTGTACCTCCAGACCATTAACCACTGCAAAAATCAGTGAACTATGGGATGTAATATGGCAGTGGGGCTGTCTGACAGCTTGTCCTTGACAGATGTTTCTATTGACAGCAAACAGCCCAAAAGACAAAGCCTGCACCATGACAATTCCACAAAATCACTTAGAAAAGCAGAGTAACAATCTTCAGGGCTCCAAACCTTCCAAATTAAGGAATTAAAATCCCTATAAAATGTCTAACCCTGGAGGCTTTTTACTGTAGAATTATCACTGGTTAATATATAGATTATTTAATTAATCCAGTAGGTTTTAAGTTGTCTGCTCTTTTATTTTCCTTCTGTGCCTCACTTTGGTGGTTTGAGCCCCCTGGCACCTTCAGAAATTGCTGAGGGGTGTCTGGTAGGAGGGATCAGAAGTTCACAGACACAGGTGGATGTGGTATAAGGGACCTCATCTCCATGTCTCAGTCCCATCTCCACTCAACACTTACCCCTTGGATGCAGCCCTCAGTTCAAAGGTACACCCAAAGTGGCACCCCAATGGTACAGTCTTGCCAGCTTTGCTTTTAATGAGATCAGGGTTTCTCCAGGCTCTGGAGTCTGTGATTCAAATGCTCTCCTCACTGTTCAGTTAATGGGATCAGAGTAGCTTCATCTGTAATGTGCGGGTTGTCTCCTGGGTAATCTGCCTCAAGGAGATGGATTGAGGAGCTTACACCTTTAAATATGATGCAGTCAAGGAGAATTATAATTATTGCATGTATTAACACTGTGTACAAGGCCCAAATTACATGGCACAGAAAGTATGAAATAAAATGGAATATTGCAATAGCCAATAGTCAGGAAAAAACAAACCAAAACACACACTGATAGAGCATTTTCTGTGCTATTGGAAAACTTTGCTGTGGAGAAAAAAACAGAAGACACATTCTCCCTGAAACTGCTGGAAGTCCTCTAGAGCCGTGAGGCAGATCACCATACTTAGCTCGTATGTGAGAGTTGGAGAAGAACTTCAGCCTTATCCTGCCATTTTTTCTCCCTCAGGATCAGGTTTTTTCCTTACTTGAAGCTCAGAGAACAATTTTTGCCTCTTTTGCTGGCCAGCCTGGTTCCTTCCCCTACACACACTGTTTAGTAAAAATGCTCATTTTCTCAGAGGATTTGGTTCCAAAAGGTGTCCACTCGTTCTCTGCACTGGTAAAGGGCAGGCTGAGTGGATTTTGGAAGAGTTAATATCTTTGCAGTTGCATCTGGGTGCCCAGTTTACTTTGCTATTACTGGGAATTATGCATATAAATCCCTGAGCTTTTGGAAATCATAGCCTAAAGGCTCGACCTGTCAGCCTTAGCCTAAAGGAACATAGGTGTCATCAGTTGCAGATACAGCTGTTGACATTTAACTATCAAACTACTTGATTTGCATGTGTAAAGATTGTTTTAACCTCCAAATATTACATCTCCTGGTGTTGCCCAAACTGGATACTGAGCACGAAACTGCAAGCACAAGATTAGGCTCTGATTCCTTAAAGAATCCTTTGCCTACACAGACAAGTTCAAGTCAGAGGCACTGGAAGCTGAAGAGAAATATATTTTAAAATTTAGTTCTAGGTTTTATTCTATTTATAGCTCTATTTATTTGGCCCAGTAAATGCTGTTACTGGACATTTTAACCCTAAGAGAAATGAGCACTGATTTTGTTTCCATATTTGCTTCTGTCACCATTAGGATGTCTAAATTCAGCGCCACATAAGAGACTGTCTGAGTCCTCACCAAAGAGGTTTTTCTCCCCATTATGTGTCATTTAAGAGCCATTGTAATTTCCACAGTAACAAAAACTCCCACTGTCCATACATTTTTCTAACTAATTCGTCCTTCTGAGTTAAAACTACAACTGAAACTTGTATTTCTCTGCTCCAGGAATCTGCTCCAATCCAATCCAATAATAAGCATCTGAAATTACCTAAAACCTCCCTGGTTATTGTAATTTCAGGTGTTTTACTGAGGATCACAAAGAAGCACAGTAGAGAACAGCTTCAGAAAAGACTCATGTCTGTAGTGAACCGGAGCACTGCTGGGCAGTGTCAGTAACATCAAGGGGACACGAGGAGAAATACGTGGAGCGCAGATGAAAGTCTGAGCAGTAATGCATCTGGTTTTGAAAGGGATATCCTCTACGTTTGGGAAAGGAGAGAACAAGGTCTCACAACTGCAGCTTCCAGATGCAGCCTCGTGCGAAGTTCGAAAAGCCCACGGGAGGTTGAATGCTGAGCTGAAGAACTTGAGATGGAAGTAATTAGGTAGCAGACAATAAGCGAGATACAAAAAAATAGTGGAATAAGAGCTTTTAAGAAAGTTAAATGACTGCTCAAACCTCTCCTCCCCTTACCATTCCTGACCTCCCTTAAGTTAAGGCAGGCACGATGAAAGATCTACACACTTTCTTCTTCTAATAATTTCCTCAGTAATCAAGGAGCGGAAGTTGTTAAGTGTAGTACGATCGGTTGGAAGAGATTTGCTCCAGCATTTCATTCTCGTGCCAAGAACATAAAACTATCTAATAGGAAGTCCTCCACATAGGAGCAGGGAATAGAGCTGAAGTGGCAATCAGCAGCTGATTGAGGCTATCTGACCACAGCAACCAGCTGTCCAAGCAGGAATTTCAGCAAGTGGTTGCTGAGCTGTTTTAGATGAGGCCACGCACCAGATTCTTTGGGCTCTGATAGTACCCCTGTTCTTAGGGCAAAATCCTGCTCAAGGACCACGACACAAGTACGTTTGGAGGTAGAAAAAGGCAACAAAGAGAATTAAATGTTAAAAAAAAAAAAGAAAGAAAGAAAGAAGTGAAATTTTGGTGAGACCTGCACACTAGGAAATGGAATGGGAGATAACTTGGTGGGATAGAAAACTGGTGAAATGGATCTTTGCTGCTCATTCTACCATCTTCTTCTACCTCCCACCAGGAGTAAGGAGCATTTGGGTGGATAAGTGGATCCTTTGTCTTGGTTTCATGCCAGCAATGAGAACATTTGTGAAGCAAAGCCAAGCATGCTGGCAAACATCCATTGATCATCCTTCCCTTCATTAAAGCCCTCTCACCTTGTGAGAATAAATTGATTACTCTGCCATAGGACACGCTTCCTCCAGCACTTCAAAGCCTGCAGAGGTGGAAGCTGGATTTGGGCCATAGTGCCTGGAGCCTTCAAGAGTTAATTAAACATAATAGTAACCTATATATTTACAGGTCCCTTTTTGATGACAGCAACAGAATAGAGGTTAACCCCACTTTTCAGGTTCTCCCTCAGGATTTGTTTGAACTTTGCTCTCGTTCCACCTCTACATCAGGCAGGGATGGAAAGATTGAGTGATTTGCCGAAGGTTACACAGGAAAACTGTGGCAAGGTACAGTTTTATTCTTCCATCCTTCTTTTTTTTTCCTTACAAATTCCCCGCTGCCCTCCCTTTTCTCTGATGAATCATGAGAATACCAAGACAGAAAATAAGTATAAATGACATGTAGGCACTGGCTGAAATTCTGCAAAGCACCTTACTGCTGCTGAGGTGGCAAAGAACGAGGAGCAGAAATCTTTCAGATTTACCAGTCCTAATGCAAACAGCATTTATTTAAGCTTCCACATAAAGATCAACTAAGCAGCTTTAAAAACATCACTAAAACCTTCAAGCTGCATAACACTGATGAAAAATTGACTTAGAATTGACACGCTGCACTGTGCTTACTAGCCCTGACAAGGTGGATAAAAATAGCAGGGAAACAATGGTGACGTCAATCAAAGAGCGAGCGAGCCAAAGAATTTTGCAAATACTCCCACGTGGAATGAGTCAGAGATGGAGTGAAGAGTTTGAGAAACCCAAAGCAAGCAAAATCTCTTTACAAGAAGTTTCACTGGGTGCTCAGAAGCCTTGGACAAGTTGAATTTCAATCAACAGAAAAAAAGGTTTTAAAAAGAGGTGGGGGAAGGCATTTCAATCCGTTGGCACGGTGACAGGTCCTCTATGATTATTTTTTTCCCCACCAAAATAAAATGCTAGATGCGATAAATAAAACCAGATCTTTAGGCAGTAGAAATTTCCCAGCTGAAGGAACCTGGGAGAATCCTGATCCCTGTGTCTCCACGTGAGGACACGATCAGCACCCTGCGGGACAGATCTAGCACAGAATGCTGAATGACAGAATGCTGTCAACAAGACAAGTTCAGCAGCTCTCCGACAGAGCATGGCATGCCATTATATGGGTAGTTTAGGATAGGAAATAAAGCAGCCAATTGGAAATTTGGAGGGAATTATGGGAAGTAGACAGTCAAAGTTATTCAAAGGTTTTCCAGAAACAGCAGAATAAAATTTAAAAGCCCCACAAAGAAGTGTCATACCTCTCAAAATGTGTCGAGCAACCAGAAGTGCCCTAAGAATTATAGAAGACAGAGGTTTTTAGATGTAGTATTTTGAGATCTCATCCCCACACCAAAGCCAAGGCCTTTAATGTTTGTGTTTACTTCGGAGGAATATCAACTAAGCAAGTTCTGCAAAATCTCTAGTTCTGAAATTCAGCCGGGTGTCTTTCGCAACATCCAGAGCCCGAGTCCCTTATAAAAACACTCAGCTTCTTGCCGACACAAGGAAAGATCTCGAGGATTAAAAACTTCAGGAGTAATGGTTTGAAGTTCACAGAACCTCGCTCACAAGTTGGATCATCTCAATCCATGGGGCACAGAGACCCTGCAATTGCCTCCTCACTAAGGAAGGGAGATGTTTTCCTAACTTCATTAGGCCTGGGACCGAGTTCCTCAGCAACATCTTGCAAATAGCTGTCACTTTTTTTTTGCCCCCAGCAGGGCAGGTGTGCAAATATGGTGTAACACGCAGAGCTCTAAACGCCAGCTCATGTCAAAATAAGCACCTTTCCCAAGGTGAGGAAAGAGGTTTCTTTCACAAAGCTTTTACCCTTTCCCCACAGACACTTATTTTAGCAGCTGGTTTTGCAGCGTCTGAAGCTTACACAACGCACTCAAGTGTCCTGAACAAAATTCCCCCGTAACAAGCGATCTCTTTTCCATTTCAGATTTAATTCTTCCTCATCAGGAACTCCCAGGCTTTTTCTGCAATTTTCTCCTTTGCTCCAAACAGCAAAAGTGACAGACGTGTGAGAGCTGTGGAAACACTCTGGGCTGAAACCCAAAGTGCCTGAGAAGTTTACACCCATCAATAAATGGTCTTTCAGCGGAAGGTGCTCTACTCTCCTACCAAATCTGCATCTCAGTGACCACTTGCAGGTTTGGGTCAGAAGCTGGTAAACTGAAGACCTGTTGAGGGGACAGCTAAGAGAGATTTTATCTTTTTTTTTTTTTTCTGTTAGACCTTCAACTTTCTCCTACACTACTTTGATGTTTCAGTCTTTTGCAACTGCTGAGTAAGGAAGATGAAAAGCTGCTATTGTTCTATTAAAAATTCAGTGCTCTTTGCCACTCCTTTCCTGTTGGTTTTTTGTTTTTTTTTTTTAACTGAAAAGTCAGCCAAAACTAAGATATTATCTGTGGGTAGGAAGCATCCGAACTGCCAATGCCCTGGTCTCCAATGGTTACGTGGAAAAACCAAATATTCTGGGATACACACACTCTCCTAATTAGCCCTTTTAAAGACAGCAAGTACTCGCTTGCAGTGGAAGACCCATCCTAATATTATGTATGTAATCATACGCCATATTCTTGAGGCTACTTTATATCACAGAACAAGGAGAATTCTAAATTAAGGCTGCTAAAGTACTAATATTTTCCCTTTTAACTTCGAGAATGAATGTAAAGCAACATTTCATTTTCTTTATGCTAAGATTTGGCCGTATGAAACGATTTTATCCTTCCTCTGCCAAAATCATAAGCCACCAGGAAAGCACAACTGCTGTTACGTGGTCATTTTGGAAGAGGAGTTAAGTACCAAACCATAGTTTAAGGAGAAGTATACGGGCATTGTTAACTACTCATACCAGAATACCTCTACTGTTTATTGTCACGGGCTTTTGGCCGAGCTGAAGGCTTTGGTTGAAGGGAGGGAGCTTCATTTTGGCCTAGGGATGACCTCTGAAGGAGGCAGCAATCTCACAGCAGAAGAAAGACTTTCTCCAGTGCTGATGTGAATATGGCAAGACTGTGACGTGTCAACGCAATGCTGTGATGGAGATACTGGTGGAATCCATCTGCCTCTACTTAATAAAGTGAGGTGTTATGGGGGGAAGTGTCTGTGTAGGTCTCCGTGGGAAAGGTCTGGCTGTTTATCTCACTAGGGAAGACTGAGATATTATTTTATCCCCTAAGACTGACACCATCTTGTCAGTGGTGACTGTTGAAGGCTTGCTGGGTGAAATCTAACCGACGACAAGCAGAGTGTTCAAATAAAAATAACTGCACATGTTTTAGGCTATAAAATACAAGGCTACAGGCTAAATCTGACCAGTTTCTTCTGGTTTACTATTCAAAAAAGCAAACTGGGTTGTTAACTGTCAGCAGGATCAGGTTCTTGGGTACTGCAAAGCAAATCTCTACATATAATCTGACTAATGTATGTATTTTGTAAGCAATTGCTATCGTTTGTCCTCTGACAGGACTTTCCAAAGCATTACAGAGAAATGAAGAATACTTTTAATTTGTACTGTATTAAATTATACTTGTATTAATTATTAAATAAAGATTATTACTAAAAGTTAATGAAACTATCATTATTATATCTGCCACAAATAAAAAATCTACCTATTGTATTATAGAGCTGATGCCATCCATTAATTAGTTTATAGACCCTGAAACCTAAGGGAGTCTCAAAAATTTCCCAGATTTCCCTAAATCCATCTTGCTAGAATATGAATGAGATTTCCCATGCAGTCAAAAGCCAAGTGCTGTGTATTTGACTGAATTCTTCTCCCTTTACTACACTCATGTCATCTCTCCCTCTTGCCAATCACTGCATATTTAAAATTAATCAGAATAAATTACTGGCTCACATCATATACATCTTGGAGATTAACCCTTGAAAATTCTCAAGGCTTGAGAATTTGCCTGATTTTTACATTTTGGAGGCTAGAAGCAAACTGACCTTAAGCTCTAATGTTGCTTCTCAGTCTGGCATAAAGTTTGTCCAGTTTTATAGGTGCAGAGGAAATATACGGGTAAAATTATTCTGGAACCATGTAAGTATGATGCGTATTTCTTTACTTTCCTAAACTAGTCTTTTATTGCAGGATAGCTTCAGCGGATTATTTTGGGCTGCTATCCAGGGTGACCGAAGACAAGACAACTTTGGTCTTTCTTGCCCTGTGCATCATTTTGAAGCTTGCCTGTTTTAGAGGAAACTGCTGCTTGGATGCAAATTTGGCTGGACTTGGGGGAAGAGATCATTTGAATTTCTCTTCATTTGGAACAATAAAATGTTGTTTGCTGTTAGTGGTGCAGGTTTTTTTTCACGTTGTTGCCCTCCCACATGCAGTATCTATGAGATCTGAGCAATGCAGCAGCTTTACTAATCACTGAAAAGCAACCACAGTATGTTGGGCAGGAGATGCACCAACTGGGTCCACAAAAGAAGTCTCTCAGTAAGTGACCCTTACTAAAAAAACCCCAACCTTCAGAAACATACATGTAGGATGTGCAGCTTTACCATCTGATGTATTCAGAAAGCCATACAAATACTGTATGAGTACATGAGGCACTAGCCAGGGAGACAGTTTCAGTTAAAACAGCTGATGTATAGATCTGGAAAGACAGATGAACTATGCTGGGGTGAAAAATATAACCGTGCTTTTAATATTCATGAATGGTATATGCTCTTTAGGGACAGGACAATACAGAGCCAGATACGTTTGGAAAACTTGGATGTCACTGGACAACCACATGCATGCGATCCCAGAAGCAATGCTTCTCAGGACATTATTTTCTCAGAGGGATCACATCCTTGATCTTGAATGACTGCAGATTTTAAGTGAATGCAGGGTAACAGCGTGTCACACCGTCCGCTGAAATCATTCGACGTGACAACTTTAAAAGACACAAAACATATTCTGCTGATAAAGGGACACAAACTACTACAGTAAATAACTAACTGTATGTGAATTATAGATATACAGAGCCATACCTACACAGATGTATCTATATGTAACACTAACAAATGCATATGCAAAGATAAATATCTAAACATATGTGTATGCATGTGTATAGATTCCTATAGATTCCTACAGATTGACAGGAACAGCCTATTCAGAAGGCAGCAGGTTTAGATATAACAAGACATTTCATCACTGCATTTGATTTGCTCTTTTTTTACCGTCTTGCCCATCATATCAAAATGTTTCTTCATATTGGGGTAAAAAAAAAATCTCAAAAAACCCAATAATTTCACATTGCTTAGCTGCTGATCAGAGAAATCTTCTAACATGCAGCACTGTTCTGTTTCCTCATATACACAGCCTGGTCCTGTAAGTCCTTGGGGTGGCAGCTGGAGGTGCTGAGCTCCTCAGGAAACACAGACCTAGTGTAAAAAAACCTAAGTAGAGATATCTCTGTCTTGAGGTTTTGATATGGTATCTGACACCTGGCTATCAGACCTCAGACATCTGTTTGACAGTTTTGACTTGTAATTATTATGATGAATCCTTAAACAAACAGATCGTAGTAGACAGTGGAAAATGCACTAGAACAAAGTAGAACCTGGCCTGCTGCTAGGGCTGCTGCGTGTAAGAGGAAGCAACAAACAATAATACCTTTTGTGTTGTTGTTTTGTTTAATAAACCAGCAATTTGTTCTACTTTTCTACCCGCGGAAAGCGTACAGTACAATGCATTCAGTGCTGCCAGCTTAAACTGTGAATTATTTGGTAGAATTACACCTTCAAAGCAAGAGATGTTATTCTTGCTTTTACTATGATGTATTTACCGTGGCACATACTTGCAAAAAGAACCTAAATAATACTCCTAACACCCTCTTCAGACACTCAGACGTAAGCAGACCGAAATCAAAGCACCAATTGCTCTCGTTTAATTCAACTGGATTTGTGAGGGTACGACACGTTAAGAATATAAGGCCCTTTTTACTTTGATTCCTTAATAAATGGACTTAGGATCCTAACTGGAAAGCTGTAACTTATGTGCATAGCAAGGGGGTTAAGGTGGCACAGGGTTAAGGTGGGAAGGCATCATAAGTCTCTTTGCTCTGTTTCAACCTTCTGATATTTGATGCCATTCACCAGAGGTCTCCTAAGTGTAAAAAGTTTGTCTCCTCTTGTTAAACTGCCACCTGCTCAGGGAAAAGCTAATCCATTAAGGTCAAGCAGTTCTGAGAAGGTGCTGCAGTGCCTGGGGCAGCCTCTTGAGTTTCACTTCTAGCAGCTGCAGGAAGATGAAGTCGGGATGGTCCTTGTTACTGAAATTAGACAGATCAGGAAGTAAACAGAGCTCGCCTTTCATCTGATCTGGCTTTGAGATGGGAAAGGTTGGGGAGGGGGGGCAGAGAAGAGGGTGAATTCCTCTTCTAATTACTTTACGGGTCAGTTCTCCAGACTTTATGTCAATGTCAGACATGCATAATCTTTTTTTATTTTTCAGATTAGAGAAAAGGAAAAAAAAAAAAGAACCGTGCGAACGAGGGAAGATTTTAGGGTTTACTACCATATAGTTCTCAATACCATGACTTCCACTGGGGTTATTATGCTTTCCTTTGAGAATGAGCAGCCAGCAAAGCTAAGACTGGGAAGGGCCATGCTGTTTTCATATACTCTACCCTCCTTTGCATATCCAAACCTTTGCCTGCTGTGTCCATTACTTGGCTCCTTTCCTCTGAAGCGGACTCGAGGATTAAGAAAGGTGCAGGACTGAGAGCACGAGCTGGAATTCTCTGCTTTGCACACCTGAGCTGCTGGGATAGCAACCCTAGGCAACCATCTCCTCCCTACAGCTCTGAAGGGATAGCCCCCCACGATAAAGAAGAGTCGGATGCCACCTCCATGGCAAAGGCTTCCCAGTTCCCCTCCTCTCTCTGCAGCCCTGCACAAGCTGCAGCAGCCCTCCAGTACATCTCCTTGCAGGGCGGCAGAAAAGAGAGCGAAAACGACGGGAGGTCATTCAGGAGCAACCCATGGGTGTGCTCAGCACGAGCTCTAACTCGTAGCAGCCGTTGGGATGTGCCACAGCAAATGAATGAACCAGACTCGATCTTGTTTTGTCTCACGGAAAGCCAATATAGTCTGGGATCAGCTGGTGCCAAAGCAGACTTTTCAACACCTTTTTTGGGTAACATAGGCTGTGATTATATGAATTCCATAGGCGCAGGCAGCCTTATTGCTTCAGTCCCTGCTTCTCACACACCCACTTGGAGTCCTATTTTCACAGGGTTTTTAAGAGCCGCTTTTGAGAGCTGTGATAATCCGGGGGATTAGCGAGAGCCAGAGGGGAGCCAGACACATGATGCCCCACAACTGAAACATGCAGATGCTTTGCTTTGATGTGATAAGGCGCAATGAAGCCTTTAAAAGCTGAGATGAGGGAGCGTTTTGTAGAGCACTGCAGCATCCCAACTCTACCAGGGCCATCAGATGCTGTGAAAACAGCCAGTCAGCTACTTGATTCAATTAATTTTTCACCCCTTGATTCTGCTCAGCCAAAGCTCTCTCTTCACCTTCCTCCCACCCTTCTGCTCTCCCAGTTTATGGGGCAACAGAGGTGAGCAGGCAAACCGTACAGTTGGTGTCCCAAGTGAGATGGCAAGACACCCTCCTTCAGAGCCAGCTACGTCTGCACTATCAGTAGCCAGAAGCAGCCTTTTGACTGGATGAAAATAGACATGTTCTAAAATCCTCTTTCTTCCTCTGACTTGCAGCAGACCTTTCAGTCTCCCTCAGTGAATGGATTATTTTGAAACTTTCCTCTCTCCTTCTGAGTTGGGCAAGAGAGCCAATTCCTGCCTTTCCCTCTGTAAATGTTTCCCTCTGCATGTTTCCCCACCAGACACCAATACACATGGCTACGTTTCTTTTTGTATAACTAACTCTTTCTCGAAATATATACAGAAAATCTCCAGCGTGCATACAGATGCTAACAGGTACAGAGCTAACCATGTACCTGTATTTCTGTCTCTATAGCTACACACAACTTACTGAGGGGACCAGGATGTTCACGGGGCGATTTTCATTGATGCAAGAAATCTACATGCACACAGTTGGTGTCAGTGATGGCATTAGGCTCTAATGAGGATTACGTTGGGCTGAGCATTTTAGAGAGATCAGAGGGAAAAACAATCCCTGTGCCACTTATAACCCACATAGTGCAAAACAGAAGTAGTGGATAAGGCAACAGATTTTTTTTTGGATTAGATGACACATTTTTCTAAGACTATGATGAAAGTTTCTTTTCTTACCTGGTTGTTAAGAAAGTATAAATATTTAGTACAGTTAAATTTAATAGTTTAAATGGTATAAAATAAAATAAAATAATTAATTCACCAGCAAGTCTCAAAATTGTGTTTGAATCTCCAAGGATTCTCATAATCAGGACTGATTAAAAGCATGACTTGTTGATTACAGGGAGTCTGCAGACCACAGATCACAAAGATGCACCCTGAGGTGCCACTGAGACGTGTCCTCAAGCCCCGAGGATTGAATTTTTAACTAGAAAATACAACTGAAATATTGGTAAAACACCAACACAGACCCAGATCTCGAAGCCAGGTATGTTTGCTTAGATCTTAGAATCTGTACAGACTGAATTCAGGACAAAGTTATCTAAACCTAGCCCTCAGGCTCATAGTTCTGAATGCTTTCAGAAGCCATCACATGCTACCAAATCTCCGAGTGATGGATAGGATAGGGACAAACGCTACGGTCTGATTCTTTGTGGTACTTCTGCACTGTTTTCTCTCTTTTTTTTTTTTTTTTTTCTTTAGCACTCTCATTTCTCACATCTCAGGTGAGAGTCCCAATTGGCAAGGTGGAGTCTACACTTTGTGTGCGGGCGGTGTGAAAAATTCCTGGAGGCTTTGGTTTTATTCTGCATTGGAATGAAAACAGATCTTGAAACCTCAAAATTTGTCATTAAATAGAATCTGTTGGGTTTTGGCCAGCGTAACTTCTCTACCGTCTGCTTGGCAAACCGTGTCCTCTTTGGGATGCAGTTGGAAGAGGCCTATTATGATTTGTACAAATGCTGCTAGAAAACAAACTCTTTATTGAAATTTCTATGTTATTCCATCAGACAAGGAAACTCTTGCTAATTGGATCCTATCCCTCCACTGCCAGTTTCAGTTAAGAAGAAATGTAAGCAGTACACAACTGGGATTTTGTCATTGTGATTAAACACAGAGTTATTTAAAAGCAACCTAGGGCAGCTACATCATTTAGTATACCGCTAGGTATACCTCTTTCTCTGCCACAAATGTTTGCCTCTTGCTATCTGGCACAGTCCTAAAAAGCATATTTAGTCAAAAATGCCAAGTGAATTCTAAAAGAGCATCCAGTCAGGACTGGGCAGAATCTGAATCTTTTAAAAATAATGCCAGCGAACCACCAAACAAACCAGAAGCATCATTGGAATAGATCAATAATTGTAAAATACCTACTCCTGACACGAGCCAAGGTCTGTAAAAAGAACGTTTTTCAACAGTCTCACATCAGCAAATCTCTTCAAGATGCTCTTTTTAATCTGCAATATCTTGGTTTCAAAAATCCCTGCAGAATAAGTGATTATCTCTTTCATTTTTATGTTCCAAAGGTAGGAAACCACATACTCTTTCAAAATTCACTTGACAAAAGGAACAGAAGACGTTAACCCCCTTGCCAAGTGGAAAGCTTTAAAAAAAAAGCTCTTATTATTATTCTGCAAAATGCAAACAAAGCTCAGGAGGGGTCCCTGTTAGGAAGTGATTTGCATCTCTTGGAATGATTTAAAACTGACGAAGATGACAACTTGAGTGACTTCTTACCCTCTATGGACCTCGAAGGCTCTGGCAGAAAAGGAAGTTAAATATTGAAATTATTTTGCTATTGAAAGACAGAAAAACTGATCTGATGTTTAGGCCTTCTGTCCCTGCTTCTGGGCCTTTGGCACTTTATCGGCAGTGACCTTGACTCAGGGAGTCACTGATCTCCACTTTATCAACAGCCAGTGGCTGCACAGTCTCTTGCTGATATGGTTGCACTGCTTAAAAAAATGGCACTGTTTCACTTCTTGAGAAACTAGCTCCTTTTACAGATTGCTTTATCTACTGGCAACATTAAGATTTATTTATTTTTTTTTTTGTTACAAAAAAAAAGTCTACATAGCTCTAGGAGAGCAAGCTGGATTCAGTGACTACTGCCAGTCAACAGCATCATGGGAAAGCAGATAAGTGTTTGTGGTCAATTGGCTCTGGGGAGTTTACCACTCATTAAGATATTCTAAAGAACAGAAGACTTTCCTGCACTGGAGAAACAGTAAATAGGAATCAAAGGCAAATAACAACAAAAAATGCATTTGAAGGTTTGTTTTCCTTCTAGAAGACCAATTTACCAAGTCCTAAACCCATAATTTTAGATAAAATTTACTGTATGCCAAAAGTAAGATATTATCTTTTCTAGAGAAGCACATCAGAAACGCTTGATAAATGTGTGGAGGATCAACCAAATGCTTTGATCGTTAGATCTGACTCAGTAATATGTGAAGATGCAAAGTGATAACCCAGATGCCTTAGCAGGAATTATTTTACACTACCAAATATTTGTTGTATAACACAATTTGACTGAAATGAACCCAAATTTCTAACATATGGTGCTCATCTAGTAGATGGAAGGGTGCCTGTGCAGTCTGTGAAGTCAACACAGGCTTCACTGTTGACTTCAGTAGGAGCAGAAAAAGGCCACTAAGGACAGGGAAGAAAAAAAGCCCAGAGAAACTACCCATCTAAATTATCACACAAATAACAACTTCGAAAGATCCCCAAACCTCAGTCTGCAACTGGTTGCAGTTACTGGTGTGATGTATGGAGCCACAGATGGTTGGGAACTAAAGGCACACTTACTAAAGGAAAAGCTATATAAGGCCAGGGCAGCCATCAGACACACTGTGTTCCAGCTATGTCTCCTTCAGGCCCACCACACCCAGCCTGGATCTCTGTCCATCAGCTGCAGACAATGAGTGTCTGGGCTATATGACACAATAAACATCTGTGGCTAAAATCATAGCCCATTGAAGGCGGCATCCAGGCTGCCATCGACTACCACAGGGGCCATATTTCATCCACTCACGGGTGTCTGCACAAAACAGAATAGCTCTTTAGGTGGCCTTCTTCACCCTTCCACTTTGTCTTCTATAGCAGTGCATTTTGAGCTCAACTGGGAGCCAGTGATGTATCTTCCAAGCACATCCTTTTTGGTGGAGTTGCCTTCTCCTGGCAACTGTGGCCAGAGATTCAGAAAAAACCCTACTCCAACCAGGAACTTTGTCTAGCTGTGGTTAATGGCCAAAGTTAGGGAGTCCATAATGGGTAGGCTGACAGTGATTGCAAAGGACTGAGGTATTGCCGCTTCCCCTTACTTGAAATTGAAACCTTCTTTTAGCAAGGTTGCAAAGATCAGTTTACTTGCAATCTAGAAGCTAATAATTCTGAATTAATTGGGGATTTGGTGAAATGCTGAATAAAAGTCAAGCAGCACATAGCACTGGGGTGTTCTGAGCTTGATTAGAGCTTCTAAGGGACTACGGCAAATAAAATTAATAAGCAATAATCATGGCAACAAGTCATGCTTCTTAAAATAGTGACTATTCAGAAAATATTCCATTGGACTTGACGCTCTCGAAGTTCTTTTCCAACCTTAATGATTCTATGATTCCGTTTAGTGGTCACGATAATGCTGGGGAGATGGTTGGACCTGATGATCTTAGAGGTCTTTCCCAACCTTGATAATTCTATTCTGTGAAAAGCAAAAGAAGAGAGATCTTGAAAAACCGAAGCTGTTGTCCACAATGTGAGAAGAAATAGCAAAGGGAAGATTCAACATGAAGAGTTCTACTTTAACTTTTCAGATGGACCAGGATCTTCCTTCCAGCTGCATTGAGAAGCTCAGAAGTCTTTTGGATTCCAGATCTAGAAAGTGGGTACCTGAGAATAAAAGCAGTCTGTTCTTGGCAGCAAGAATACAATAGTGCCTCTGTTACTACACTCTTTTTTTCCTCCTTACACAAAGCTTCTTGCTCAAATCTGATTCATGCCAGAGGAGTAAGAATGAGCACTGAGATCAGAAAGCTGCATGCAGGAGCAAGGATGTTTCTTTTGCAGCAGGGTGGCACTACATGTAATAGATGTCCTCAGCCTTAGTTCATTCGAATGGATTTCATAAGGAAGCCCGTTGTTTAATCTTCTCTCCTCCCATAGTTAATAATATTCTAATTATAATAATTATTATTTCTTAGCATTTACATAACACTCAGCAGCTTCAAAGCATTCTCGAACCATGAATCATATTGCTCACAAATTAAGTTATAGAACCAGCCAGAATTTTCCTGCTCATTTTTTTTGAAAGGAAAACAGTTTTTAAAAGTCCTCATTTTATGATGTGGAGAAGTATAGCTCCTATTAGATCATATCTGAGTCTAAATATCTAGATGATTCGATCTGACAAAGTAGCCTGGGTCCCTGAGGAAAAGACAAGCACCACAACGTGTCCACCTGTGGCATGTGAACTGCCCATGTGAATATTGAACAAGGCCAAAAAGGAATATGTGGGTTTGATTCAACAAACTTAAGTGGAATATTTAGTTGATTATTATTAAAAACTCTTCAACAATTTTGGTAAAAAAATACCACAGGGGACATTTTAAATATTGTAATTTAGAACACAAATTATGAAGTAATGGAATTTCCTTTGAGATGAGTGTCCAAGTTTTCATCAGCTCAAGTCCAAAGCCATGATGGAGCACTGTGCCATTGCCCTCTCCTCCAACCAGCTGCTGCGTGAGCCATGGTCTCGGAACACAAAGGAGGAAATTGCTGTCTCGAGATGCATCCATCTGAAGAAGGAGCAGATGAAATGACATTCTTAAATAGCAAAAGGCCACTGCTGGGATTCGTGTCCCCAGACTTCAGCCAGCATGGAATCACAAGGCTATTCACTCATCCTGGGTTGCCAGTGGGCAGAGAGGGAGAAGGAGGTTTATTGGTCTATGTGTGAGATGCATGATTAAGACAGGCAGGTTGAAATGTCCCCAGAGGTGTCTGTGTCACTCCACTGAGTGCTGAAGCAGCTCTTTTTGTTAGTTCAGAGCTCTGAGGTGGCACTAGGTGGACAAGATTAATCCCTTGTGGCTGAGGAAAAGTGACTAATACAGCTTCACTGTTAAAGAAACTCCTGTATTGACCCAGAGAACAAAGTCTCCTTTCTTTCAAATCTGTGTTACTTTTGACCTCCACACAGAAAGCCATGACTTTTCACCTTCTGATGGCCTCAGAGAGGCAGACAAGCTTGGGTTTTGTCCACAGATGATACTAAACTATTACATTCGACAATAAACCAGATCATCTGCCAAGAAAATAAGCACTCCTGCACTTAACTTCATAGGAGATGATTACTCCTGGACTATGTATATTAATGAGTTTTGAATGAGTGACGTTTAATAAAATATTCACTATCTCTTCAACTTTCTTTCATTTCTTTTCTTGCTGGAGCCCTTTCATATTTGAAAATTAATTATGCACACCATATTTAACCAGGGTGAAAATGAGACTTACATGGAACCTTTCCAGGTCTTCATTACATATTTAATTGTTAAAATAATCAAGCTATCCATCATGCATTCTGCCACCCAGTCGTCTGTCACCTTGGAACCAGTCAAGAGAGATCATAGACAGAGAAGTCTGGAAACAAAAATTTCACATCTCTCATGCTGAACAATTTTGCTGTTGGGAGGAACAGTCTCAGCATCATGGTTTCTCTGCATCATGTTTGCAAAAATAACAAACAGCAGAGCCTTCGTGGGATCTTCCACGAGTTGGGTTTCCTCCCATTAAGCACTGAAAGCTATGGCAATGTTATAGGAAAGTTCTCTAGCACAGAACAAATGCAAGCTCCTGTGTCTTCCCGTTGATTTTTGAGCCAGATCAAGAGCACTTTGTAACGTACACAGTGATCTGGACAGCATTTAGTGGTTGCTACATGTTCTGTGATGCTTTTCACTTGTCCATGCACTTTACTAAGATGCTTGAAACCATAGAACTTCTGTTACAGATGGGGAAAGAGAAACTCCAGAAGAGTATTGGGCTGTAGCAATAATCCACCAGACATAACAAAGCACTTTGTGGGTCCTTTGTCCCAGAAAACCACAAAGCAAACATAGCAAGAGGGGTGAAACCTCCTTTTTCCTGTGTGGCCACAGTGCTCTTCCCACTGAGCTTTCACATACCAAGAGCTGCCTGAAGGCTGCTGGGGTGTTTCATTTAAACCTGGGGTTCAGCGTTGCAGGATCAGCAGCCAATATGATGCCACAACTGCATAATATTTGAAAGATAGAACATACAGAGAATTCAGACTTGTGGATTTTGGATGGACCTTGTGGACTGTAGAAAGTATAGCAGTGAAGGTATGAAGAGGATGGAATATTCATTTCAACAATGTTGATTACCTCCACGGGTGCCACTCCCCAACTACCTGACATGCCAAGTGCTCATAATATCACCAGGATTGCACTCTGAAGTGAGAATATTTCTCAAATATGTTTCAGGAGTCAAAAAATACAACCCATTTTCAATTCACCAAGGAACATTAAAGGGGTGCAGGTTTTAGCTTTTCATATTTTACTGAAAGCATCATCATCTTCTGTGCTAGAGAGAAGGATCACAAAGAATGTCTAATTCATATGCCCCATCCCACAGTCAGACATGAGACTTTCAAAGGGAACAGAGTAGCCCAGTTAGCTCATTTAAGCCTGGTTTCACTATGGATTTTTCAAGAAATAAAGTATTCATTCCATTTACAACCTGATTTTATATAAACTCACCAAAAGTGAGTTTAAAACACTAACAGAGCTCAGCAACACTGCAGCTTTAAATGACTACTCTCTAACACTTTAACTGTCCCTAGCATTAACTGTGGTCTAAAGGGAAAACAAGCTTTCTCTTATTTCATGCACAAAGGTAGAACAAATACTATTAAAAACTAACAGCAGAGTTTTCTAGAGTATTAAATAAATCTCAGCTCAGGCAGGCTGTGATGCGTTGTGAAGGTCAAAGCTGCTGTGAACAATGAACTAGCTACTTGCGTAGAAATAATGCAGCTGGATGAAGAAGTTGTGCCTATCAAACAGGGATATGAGCTGGAAAAACAACAGCAAAAAAACAACCCACGGAAGATGCAAGAATCACAAAACCAAAGTCACCAACACCAGCCATAGCTTGAAAAGTATCAAGGACAGAACCAGTGAAGCGAATGATCTATCTTATAAATTAGACTTCAACTAGTGTAAAAGCAGCCAAAGTGAGGGCCCAATTGTTTTTGTAGCCTGTCGGAAATAATTTCAAACCTGACAGGATAGCACGGCTCGGAGTGTGATCTCACAGATTTCAGTGGTCACGCTGAGAGATAAGCAGAGAAGCACAGTAAAGCCCTGATAGCAAAAGCACTGCTGCCAGCTTTGCTGTACCAAGAAATTATCATTCACTCCAGACAGCAGATCGAGCGAGTGCTGAACGACTTCCCCCTCCTCTCCTCCTCTGCCTGCCTCCCTTCTAACACCCTCTTTCTTCCCCTTTTGCCTCCCTGGGAGGACATGAAATGTGTTTTCTGGTATCAAAACCAGCCGATACATCCAGTAACAGCAAACATCAAACAGCATTACACTATCATCACGCTATCTTACAGTATCATTAGTGTCCTAAATTAAAGCAAAATGATTGCCCCAGATGACAGCAAACCACCCAGCACAGGCACTAACAACACTGCAAGGAGGTTCCAGTGTTCCACCAGAGAAGGTGCCTTGCACTCGCTCTATAATTGCATATATAATTAACTGACAAAGCTATTTCTTCAGGTACAGATGGCAATGAGCAAAGCTGTTCACTTCAAGCACATGTCAGAGACATGGTGTCCACCACCCACTCCTCAGCTCCTTGGCCCCACAGGGCTCTGCCAACCCACCTTGGAAAGGGTTCATGCAGAGGGGAGAAGGGCAGCTCTCAGCAGCTCTGCAAGACCGTGCAGCTGCTGCCTGGACAAACACAGAGTGGTGAGCACCACGGGGAGCCCACGGTAAGTTGTGACATCTCTGCTGCTGTAGAAACCCTCGAGTTTCCTCAGAGCAGCACAAGGGACTGAAACAGCCCTGGTGTGGATGGAGAGGTGGTGGCAGAGGCACATGGTTGGGAGCATGGGACTCTTGGGTGAGGGATATCGTCGACTGCTTAACCCATAAACTTCCACTCTGATAAAGCCTCCTCCGGCTATTGCCCTTTTTTTTGGAAGCTGCACTTTGCTGAATGTTTCTGGTTTATGGGTCACGTAAAAATCTTACATGATGTTTACGTAAACTAAATAATTTTATGTGAAATAAATAATTTCCTCTGACATAACTTCATATACCTTGATTACTATCGGCACTGTTTGCATTTGTGGGATCCTGTGAGGTTCTGTGCAAGACAGAATCCCCAGAGAATAATATTCTCCTGGCAGAAACACTGAAGGTGGAGTTTGAGTCCATTTAAAGCACACACTCAATCTTTAATAGATTATGAGGAAATCCCTACAAGAAAAAGCACCAAGCAGGGACTGCAGGGAACCAATTTCTGTTCTTCATGTTGCTGCAGTTTCAACTGTCAGCAAATGACTTCATTAGCCTGTACTTGCTGTCCCACTTGGAAAACAGAGAGATTTTCTTTGATCAACATATCCAATCCTACAGTAGCTGTTCAGGACAATAGTCATTTAAGAAATGTTTGCATTTCTGGAGCCTACTACAATTTGAGTCCAATATCCATTTGTCTGTCTAGCTACTGTGATGTAAATAACAACGAGGAGATGGAGTTCCATTCCATTTAGCATTTTCTCAGTAAAGATGCTGAGCTGAAGCTTTCTTGCTTCATCCCAGGACCCCAGCACTATCCCCTCAGCTCAGGTCAATCAATTTAGGTTAAATACCCCAGCCTTTTGTTGTGGGTTTGGTTTTTCAATGTTTTTTTTTTATTTCTTCTTTCCCAGGTCCTGCAAACACTTGTACTAACACAGCTGAAGGGCTGGAAGATGAAGAGCAGGAAGGAGGGAGTAGTTTTCCTTCCAAAATTTCACCTTCCTGCTGGAAAAAAGTTCCTTGGCATAGGCAATACAATCTCCATTTTACAGTCAGGGAATGAAATCACAGAAGTATTAATTGATTTGCCCCAGGTCACACACAGAAGTCTGTGGCAGGGCCAGAAATTTGACATAGATCTCCCATGTCTCTGATCAGTGCCTTAATCATGAAATAATCACCAGAAGGTTGAATATTTAGGTGAACTGTAGAAGATTAAGGGCGGGTTTGCTATGGTGTGTAGAGAGAGAAGTGGCAGCAATGCATTTCTCATTCCTGAAAATCTCATAAGTTCATTTACATGCTGAGAAGTGACTGGGAACAAAAAAAAACCACTATGAGGTTCTCTGCTTATTCCCTCTCAGTTACTTTTATAGGAAATTTGGGTTTAATCCACAGTTCAACGGAAGGTGTTTGCTCAATGCCAGCACAATGCAAACTCAATCAAGGACTGAAAAACCAAACTGAATTCTTTGACTCATGCATCATCAGTAGGAAGAAAATGTTTTCACAAATATTCCAGGAATCAAAGTTCCAGAAAATAGATTTAAAAAAAAAAAAAAGAAGTCCAATTTGTTGTGATTTCACCTGCTCCTGTTGATGGGAGAACACTGCCCAAAACCTGGAGGCCTAGTTTCTTCCAAACTTACTCTGAAATTAAGGAGAAAATTCTTCCAAGTCAATGCAAGCTGTCTAATTTCCAAGACAGCTACCTTCTAGAATACCTAAATATTAATACTGGTAATAGAATAATAAAGTTCCTTCTCACTTAGTTTTAGGCAATTACTTAATTTTATTAATCCAATTAGAATAAAAATTATTTCACTTGCCCATTTCACTTTCTCTTTACGTGACAGATCCTCCTGATCACAATCCTTCACCAGCTTGCAGTCTGCTGCCCCACAGGTGCCAGTCAGGCAAGAGAGCAACTCTGCTCAAACACAGATGTGGGGTGGAGGGTGAGGCTTGGGGACTCCTTTCTCCACAGCTGCAGAAGGTAGCTCTCCATCTCACCAGCCTTCTCCTCACTCAGCCCACGGTCCCATGCCTGCTGGAGCAACCACCCTTCTCCCCTAAGGGAGGGGGCAAAGAGGTGTGATGCTGCTGAGAATAGGGCTTCTAGCAGTGGGATGTTTGGTCAAGCCTGGGATGAGCTTATCCAGCACTGGTAGGCCTCCAATCCCATCAGGAAATAAAATGATCAAGCAGTGTAAAGCTCTCTCCCTTTTTTAGATCTTAAAAAAAAAAACAAAACCGAAACAACCCACCCAGTGCTCTTAAAGTGGCCCAAAATTTCATCCCTCTGAGTCCAGCCACCATGCTCTTTGGTTTCTCCTTCAAACACTAGATAAATTTCTTTGTCATTCTGCTCTCTATTCCAAGCTCTGAAGATAAAAATGAGTGCAGGTCTCAAGCTACTGAATGGGAGCATCAGTGGCTTGGGACTTTTTGGGGAGCATCCACTGAGAAACTCTTGAGAACATTTACATCAGAGCTGAGATTTTAGCTTACTCCACAGTCTGAGGTCTTGTGTTTGCACAAACGGGCGGCACAGTGGGACAAATCCTCCCTCAGCTCCAAGAGCTATGCACTGCTCACATCCCACATAAACCCCACCTTGAAAGACTCCATGTCTGGCTGGAATTCACTGCAGGGGAGTGTTTCTACTCTACTGCTATCACCTCTCTATTACTACACAACGTTCCCCTCCCCCTGCATTTTGAAAGAGTTCTCAAGTTGCTTTTGCAAAATAAAATACTAAGAGTGGAGGATGACAACAAAGTCTAAAGGTTAGGAAGGTACAATAAAATATGAGAGCTGTAATGATACAGTAGGAGTATTGCAGTCGTGGAGTATCTTTCAACAGAGATCGTAGAAGAAAGCATTAATTAAGCTTCAATCAGTTAACCTCTGAGGTAGGTATATTACTATACCCACTTGACTAATGAGTAAACAGAAGCCTTGGCATGTTACAAACCTTGTCTGAAGTTACCCAGCAAGTCAGAAGAAAGGTAAGAGAATTAATGAAATTAACAGCAGCGGTAAATATTTCTGGTATGACATAATGCAAATTCTCTTCCCTGCTTCCAGCACTTAACATCACTCTATTTCCCAAATTATGATATTTTTATACATCTAACCCCCAGGTTAACCATCTTCCTGCCAGGATTTAGGAGCAGCTCAGGCTGCACTTGTAGCCAAGGGCACGTATTCCAGTTTTCCCCTTCATTTGCCCCACTGACTCCCTTCTACCCACTCTGCTTTGTCTTACTTGGTAACCTCCTTGCTTCTGAGCTGGCAGCCAAGGCTGAAGGTATCAGGGGAGTCATTTGCAAGTGAGGGTACCTTTGGGGGGCTGCAGGTTTCCAAAGGGTTCATTTTAATGCCTGAAAATATGGCAACAGATTGTCAACTGCCTTTTAGCAAGTTCAAAACTGCAGCACCATCTATAGAGAGCCTCTATATGCATTTTACGTGCTTAATCTACACAGTCACCGCTTGGGATCAAGTCAAATTCAGGGAAGTCACTTCCCAGGAGGAGACAACCAAGCACTGGTTTCCAAATAGACCAACTTCACGCAAAATTTTCTCAACCCCTTCCTAGAGAAAATAGAAGAAACAGAGCTTCACACAGACTAGGATGGACAACTGTATCTACGGTGAGAAGAAAACCAACCACCTCATCTTTATAGCCTGGACTTTTAGGGATCAAATATAAGCCTCTTACTCAAGACCTCGAGTGGCTCCAGCCAGCTGTGGCGTAGTGAAGGAGGGAGACAGAGTCACCCCAAGGTGACTTATCCGTGGGTAAGTCGCTGCACTTTGACAGCAGCAGCAGCACAGATGATGCCTCTCACCCAGGGCAAGACACTCAGATATGAAATCAGCCAGCCTCACACACCTTACAGAACTCTACAAAATAGAAATGCTAGCAGGAATATTAAAGGAGGGAGGCAACAAACCAAAACTGATCAAGGATCTGGCCCACAGTTATTTAAAACCTTCTTTTTGGGGGGTTAATTTCTGTCCTAACTGGTGATGTTTCCTTTCCTTCTCATTTTGATTCAAGAGCCATGACAAAAGTCCGCAGCTCCCCCTCTCTCCCATTTATTCCGAGGCATAATGTAGTAATTATACTTACATTTTTAAAGGTAGACATCTCTCCATAGGCCCTATCAACCTGTGGCCTCACGATTATAATTACTTGATCTACAGACTGCTAATTTTTTATCTTCCATAGGAATAAAATAGCACAGGAATAGGACACAGGGAAATGCAGAGAAGTTGCAGACAGATACCAGCTAATGTTTCCCTAATGACTACTGTGTATGACAGGAAATCTGAAGATCAGGGGTGGCAGAAAATGCATTACTTTACTCTTATTTTTAACTCATTTCCTATATCTCAACCTGTCAACAGATTCAGTGAAAGGGGTTCAATTTCCAAGTGGCTTCCTGGGCTATAAGCAACAAGAAAACCATCCAAGTAGGTTTCTGTTTATTACTTTTCCAATTAGATTTGCATGGCATTGATGCTTACTCTCAGAAGTCTATTTGCAGTATTGGGAAAGGGTGTGAGTGAAATGAGGCCAAGTCCACGACAAGTTTCTGCTTAGCCTTGTTTTCCCTCTGCTGCTTATGACATTTCTGGTTTTCCAGCCTGTAAACGAGATGAAAACCAGGAAAAGCAAGACTTGGTAATAACAGTGCTTACCCTGACTGGAACAAACTGGTCCAAAACAGCAAGGCTGGCTTTGATTACATCTACTCATCAAGCTGTGTTCGGAATTACTTGACTTAATGTCTCAGGAAACATTAATCTGCACATGGAAAGCTTGGTTCTAAAAACTGTATGATCCACTGACATTGGGTAAAAAGTTAAAGTACTTCATGTTTGGGTTTTTTTGTTTTGTCCTTCTCCCCGTGGTATTCTCCTGTTCAGGGAGGACTGACAGAGGTAGTTGAAAAGCTGGTAGGTAAATGAGCATTTTTATCTTCTAGGTCAGTATGGTAACAGTACCAAATGAAGTAAAATCGACAAATAAATCCCAGCAGCGAGTCAAAGCTGAGTGTAACTTACACAGGAGGTGGCTTTTTTGCTGTGGACTTAAAGCACACTAAACTGACAGCATGTTTTGTAGTCTACTTCAGAGTTCAGTGAACTAAAAACATACTTTGCTTGCTGAGGACAACACAATAAAGTAGAAGTACAATAATAATGAGGGTGGATTGTAATGGTGACTGCTTAGGGTAAACTCTAAGTTTTCAAGCACTGTTTCCTCAAAGTCTTCTAGAGAAAGACACGTGTTAGCTCTCAGGACCAACTATGCCACAGTGAATTACACAATTGCACACTGCATTCCAAAAATAAAATAAGCTGTGTAGTCCTGAAGCAGTTTGATTGGGAGTAGGAGGTGGGGGGAGACTAAAGAAGCTCCTGGGATATGTGTTGTCTTCTTTAAGTGACAGGGAAGTGCTGTGGTACTGCACAAAACTCCCTCCAACCGTCCAGCTGCTCCCCATTGCTGTCAGTTAGAGACACAAAGAGCTCGGGGAGGGAGGGGGAAGAAGTTTTGGGAAAAATAATACTCATTATGCAGGATAGATGAAGAAGTGCTTAAGACTAAACTTCGGTTTAACAGAACAACAAAAGTACAGGTAGAGTCTGGCTCTCTGGAGATTGATTCAAACAAAGCATCAGCGATGATTCTGACAGGTGTCTCAGCACCCACTTTCACATCCTTCAGAAACCTGGGTGCTAGTTCATCTTGTCATCAGCAAAGCTTAACACATTTCTATAGATCGGGATTAGTTTCAAATATTTGACATAGGTATGGATTTGCTACAGAGAGCACTGGTTTATAGTCAGCTATCAATACATCCTAGGACTGCATTCTCCTCCTCCCACAGGAGCAGCATGCTGGGTCTCAACCATCAGTGTGACTGACTAATTACACACCAATCCCCTCCCTTCCGTGTTGTTGCCAGATGATGAGCTCTAGCAAAAAGCATCTGGAATTGTCATTGCTTCCTGGGTGAATGACCAAGCACCTTGTGCTACTGCTTATCTCTCACGTATCATTCTCCCTCCATTGCTCAAGACTCCCATACTGCTTCTCTGGTATGGACACCAGTTCTCCTCAGCCTTGACAAGTTTTCCCGACGTTAGGGAAACCTCAGCAAGTTTCGTTAATGCACTCCTACTTTTTATGATGCGATCAATCAAGAAAGTATTAAGTAAAAAGTGTCCTAAGAGAACAGGTTCCTGCAGGAACCTGTAACTTCAAGGCATATCCTTTCAGCACAGTGTAATGTCATACTGCCTTTTACCTGTTCTGCCCCACCCCAAGGTTCTTGACCAAATCCTCCCTTTATGCCTCGGTAATTTTCCATCAGTGGGATATCAGCACTTAATGAAACTCCAGACAGACAGAAGTCTCCTGCACTTTGTTCATCTAAGAAAATCTTACCAAAGAGTAATAGCAGTTTAGTGTGATAACAGTTAGCATTGATAAACCTGGGGTGTTTTTCTCCCCTTTTCCATTTGCCTCCACACTTATGGTTCTTTTCTCCAAAATCACATCCCAGAGACTTGCACACTCCAAAGTAAAAGCACTAGACCTGTAGTTACTCAGATCCCTGTTTTAAAACCTTTCTGAAACAAAACTAACAAATCATAACCCACTAGTTTTTAAACTGCAGATTATAAAGAAACCATTCGGAGTAAACAGCATTTTCCAGGGCACAGTTCTAGAAATAAGCAGCATAGAAACCACTTTCCCAAAAGAGTCAATAGCTGTTAATAAAATTTAACTTAAATAACATAGCATACAATAACTTAAACTGAATCAAATCACTCTGTTCCTGGAAGAACTTTCCCCCTAGGTTCTGTAGGTGAACAGCATCATCACACACAGATCAAGACTGGCAAGACTAAAACTATGGTGCTGTTTACATATAAAAACCAAAAGAAAACAAAAAAAAAAAAACACCAACAAAACCAAAAAAAACTGAAATCCTTTGCTCTTTATGGCCAGCAATTTAAAAACAAACCAGCCCCTTTCTGAGCTAAGCTATATATAAAACTTTGTGTCTCCCCCCCCCCCACCTTATTTCTACCTTGAAAACACCCCCACTTGATTTGTTGCTTGCGAGGGGCTGCCCAGCAGGGCTACCTTGGAGTGACTCATGTATCACTGTAATCAAGGGCAGATGCTTTTCTGGTGGAGTTACCAAATTCTCTTCAGGTGCCCAGCTTCTAATTATCTCTAACTAGGAGCAACCTCCACCTTGTCTTCCTCCCCCAGCAACACAAGCGAGCATCAGGCAGCAGCACCAGCCTCCATCTCCCGCTCCCTGCACAATGAGATGCAATGTATTAAACATACAATGCATGTTCGACTAAGTGGAGCCAACGAGAGCTAAAGAGCTTGCAGCTGCTGGTACCACCTGTGTCCCTCAGCTTCCAGCCAGAACAATCTCCTCTCTGCAGTCCCTAGTTGTGGCGAGAGATAAAAGAGGCAGAAAGTGAGAGTGACATGTCTGGCTCGTGTCCTGCTCCATCGCAAAGGAGCCAGTTGATCTGGAAAGCTTGCTCCCTCCCTCTGCAAATGTGGAGGATTGTGCCTCTTTTCCCCCACAAGCACGTGAGCTCGAGGTGGCCAAGGATGAATTTCTCACTTATTCCTCTGTGGAGTATGCCCCACGTGCTCGTTGTCATTTTTCACCTAAGTTCAATTTCATTACTTATCGTTGTTGACTCTCCTGAGCCAGGAGCTGGGGGATGGTGAACTTGGGCCCAGCACGGAACAGACCTGGTGGGTAAACATGGTTTTGGCAGACTAAATGGAAATCTATCCTGAGGTCCATTTTATTTTAAGAGACATTTTTATAAAGGCTTTTGACAGAGAGCTGGGGTATTTTTTTTGTACCCTTCTATTTTATTTTTTTTAATATGCTGTTTCTTTTTCCCTTGCCTGACCAAGTGGTGATATGGACGCCTTTCAAAGTTTGGAATTATCTGTGGGCTACTTCACTGCCTCAGGACAACTGGCGTCTGTTCAGGGATCAGAAAGACCATCGGTTGTTTGGATCTTTTTCCTTTCACATGGAGTTTTGTTTTGCTTTTTCCCTTTCCATGTATTTCATTTCTGAGTCGGCTGTTTTGAATCGATGCCCATCTTGGGCCAGATTGTGCCATTAAAGCACTGGCCGGTATTGTAGCCTGGATGGAAAGCAGAGTTGGCAGAAATAGGCAGGCACATAGATTCTCACTAGATTACCACCAATATTAGTTATCAACAATGAGAACCGAAGCTGTTCCTTAACATAATTCCTGCTGCATCCTCAAACTAGACCCTGCTTTCTGCGAAACACTTTCTGCAGTTTCTCCACTCTCTTTTGTTTTTGTTTTTTTAGCTGACATCTCAAGCACGAGAGCTGGAGAAAATTCCCTCAGTCATGCTGCAAGGCCATCACCTGTACTATTATAATCTTGCCCCTTTTCCACTTCTCAGATCGAAGGTTTTTATCCCTTTCTTTGCCTTGCATCATGTCAGAATGTTACTGCCAGTGTGATAAAGACAGGATGCAACAGGCACAACATAACATTTCTCCTTCTGGTCCAATGTGGAGCTGATTCCTTCTGCTTAAATTTAACATAAACTAGTGATCCACGTTACAAAGATACTTGAGCTTTGTGGAATAAAGCCTGGGCTCTTAAGAGCTATTGCAAAGCTCTGGTTATAACACTGTGGACTTCCTGTAGACCTACCTCTTCTTCCACCTAGCACAAACATTGTGAGGGTTTCTGGTGCTTGCCCAGTATTTTTGAATCTACCACAGCACTGGCAGGGAGGAATTTCCCAGAATCTTCTTCTCCAACTGATACCACTCTCTGAATTAAAATGTATTTCTCCCACAGTTTAGAAGGAAAACAACTGGATGAGGGGGCTGTGACACTTAGTCCAGTCATTACAGTCCTGTTCCTACATTATAGGACATATTCATAATACCCAAATCAATTTATCCAGTACAAGCAGAGTAGGTGAGGAGACTTTCTGTGCTTCTTTAAATTGCCATGCAGCAGAGCTCTCCCTCCTCGCTGACTAGATAAAGAGCCTGGGACTCCTCACCACCTCCCTTAGGAGGTGACCGAAGCTGGCGGTGCGAACACCCCGTGCTGTGGCACTGCCTGTTGACAGTGTCATTTCACTTTTGTTGTTACACGCTTTGCTCTCCTCTGTAAAATACTCTGAAAAACCTTCGGTGCCCTGAGAAGGGGGACCTGTGTTCATTGGCCTGATTGATTACTCCTGGTCTCGGAACAGAGGGAGCACAAGGGGTAGCGCAGCAAACACTTTAGGGGACAATATAATTTGATATTCTTGCTAGTAAATATATCAAGCAGAAAGTGACCACGTTAAACAAGCAGCCTGCTCTGTATCTATACCATTAGTTCTGCTAGTAAAGAAGGAGTAAAAAAGTTGACCCTCCAGCTTTCCCCGTTGTCCTACAGCAGCTCCCAGCATTTGATTTTGTGTTTGCACTGTAGCTCATTCTTTTCAATCATTGCAAAACTGGCATTAGACCAATTTCATTTCTCTTGGACTGCTTCTTGCTTATCCTCTGTATGCACTGATGGCCCAGTGCTATAATGTGACAGATGCTGTCCTGGAGCAGACAAAAATTGAACAGCATTGCCCTGCACCTTCCAGGAACGAACCAAAAGGCAGCCCAGACTTTTCCAAATGTTGCTGAGATATTACTTCTCTCTCCTGTCTTGGCTTTTTGTCTTTAATATTTTTTTTTCCAGGCATTGAACACATATATCATTGCAACAGCATGTTGCAACTGATACTGTTAAGTCTACAAGAAAGTGTTTATTTTCTTTAGGAACAATTGGGTCTTCATTTTAACTGTGTTCCTCCACTCCTTTTACAAATATACTATTTATACAAGCCATTAAGGGAAGCAGATATCCTTCTGTCCATATTTCTATGCAAACATGGTTTGCATGGTCAAATTCAGATGTGTTTACGAGCTCATGAGAGAGAAAATATTAATGTACAAAGTTGGGTGTAACTCAGCAAACCACATTACTGCTCCTTTGAAAATGCGATGCAGCAAATACTGTTGACATGTTAAATTAAGAAATGTTTAAAAGTATTTAACATTTCAAATATCTTTATTCTCCCTATTTAGCATATGAAATTATAGATTCAAAACTTAAATTAAAGGTGCTCGTATTGCCATCTCCTATGAAACATGTTTGGGGGGGGTAGTATAGTGATTTTTACAGCAGACTGCATAAAAATTATTTTTCAATAGCTCTGTTGTGTGGAGCTTGACTAAGAAGTGGCAATAATTGTCATTAGTTACTCACTAAGCAGCGTTTGGGCAGAATGTTAACGTTGTTTTCAAATCACTCCAGTTTAATTATTTTTCATTGTAATAATGTTAACACTGACATTCTATGGAGCTGTTGCCTTGATGGTTTAGTTAGAAAAGACTCGGGTCTTTGTTTTGTCAGTGTGCGTGCAAATGTGCTCTTAGTCTTTCATACAATCGTAGAATGGCGGGGGTTGGAAGGGACCTCTGGAGATCATTGAGTCCAACGCCCCTTGCCAACTCAGGAACACCCAGGGCAGCCCACACAGGAACAGATCCAGGCGAGGCTTGAAAGTCTCCAGAGAAGGAGACTCCACAACCTCCCTGGGCAGCCTGTTCCAGGCTCTGTCACTCTCACAGTGAAGAAGTTTATCCTCATGTTGAGGTGGAACTTCCCATTTCACCTCACAACCATCACCTCTCATCCTATCCCAGGGCACCACTGACGAGCCTGGCCCTTCCTCCTTGACCCCCACCCTGCAGAGATTTGTAAACATTGGTAAGATCCCCTCTCAGTCTTCTCTTCTCCAGGCTGAACAGCCCCAGGGCTCTCAGCCTTTCCTCACAAGATGAGGTTCCAGTCCCTTCATCATTTTCATAGCCTCTGTTGGACTTTCTCTCCCTGTCCCACTTGAACTGGGGAGACCAGAACTGGACACAATATTCCAGGTGAGGTCTCGGTAGGGCAGAGTGGGAGGAGAACCTCCCTTGACCTGCTGGCCACACTCTTCTCTGTGCACCCCAGGATACCACTGGCCTTCCTGGCCCCAAGGGCACATTGCTGTCCCATGGAGAACTTACCGTCCACCAGGATGTCAAGGTCCCTCTCCATGGGGCTGCTTTCTAGCAGGTCCACCCTCACCTGTACTGGTGCAGGGTGTTTTCCTCCCTAGGTGTAGGACTCTTTCCCTGCTTCCAGATTTTCTTCTAACTATTCATCTATGTGCTGTAATGGCCAAGTTAACAAGGTCTCATTTTAACTTTTTGTGTTTCTTTGTGAAAAACTTCCTTTTTCACAGGAGGGAGGGGACTGGAGAGCTACTATTCCACAAAAGCTCCAGGTAACTGGGAAGAGGATGGTGGGTGGAACAGTGTTTTGCCCACTGTGCTGGTGATTACAGTGGTGGTGCATTGAAACCACCCATTCTTACTGCTTCTCAGCCAGCATTTTCCTGTCCTCTTCACAGAGACACTCCTAGCAGAGGAAAAATGGAGAGAACCTCTTACATGACTCTTGCTTTCCACCTAAGCCAGCTGCAGAAACCCTCAAGCTGATTTTAATCTTACACCTTATATAAAAGGTACATGGCAAACAGAGATGGAGAACAAACGTTTCAGAGCACTTCAGTAATTTAGGAGTGTAAGTCCTGCTGATTTGCTAAGTGTGCAAACCCCACAACTAAACTGAGAGCAACCTGGATCGTGGCAGACTTTCCACATCGATATTATTTTCGTAAGTTGCCTAGAGGAAGTGCAAACAGCACGATACAAACCCGTACAATTTGTTCATGCAAACAGAAAATTCTCCGTTCTGCCAAAGATTCGTAACACATGAATCTTTCTGTTACTCCTGCCAGTTCCTTGTATTGATTTCAGTACAGCATTAATCAGTCTGTGTGTGCTGTTTCACTTGGAGTTTAAGAAGTTGGACTGAATTTTACCGTGCTTTATTTTTACATGCATTAAGTATATTCATTTCCAGACTGGATTTGCAACAAGTACCTAAAGATGCAAAAAGCAGAAGGGACTTCTGTAAATGCTGTTTTGTGCAGTCAGGGACTGATACAGGTATGTGTGAGTAAGCAGTTATCACCTTTAGCTATATTGTGCTATATTCTCAAGGTAAAAGGACATGGAGAGCAGCATTTTCATGGCATTACCAAAGCTGTGTTAAGGCAAAAACGTTCGTTCATTAGAGTGCACACTGAGCTACTGCTGTAAAAAGACTGGGAAGCAATGACAGGTTATTCTGACAGTATAGTGACATAATCAGAAACAAAGATTTGTTGTGTGGCAATTCTCATTTGTAGTAGCCATTTTCTGCTGAACTGATCTTATGATTTTAAAAAGTGCTTTTTTAGGGGGGTAGTTGTATTCAAGACACCTGCAAAGCAGACAGTGAAGTTCCATCTTCATGTGGGGAAATGCACGTGGAGAAAAAAGAAATGAGGAGGAAAAAGCACACCAAGATAATTATGTGGATCCCAGACCTGATTCACTGCAGTAGCATTCCAGCAAAGTAATTCAAAAGATGCTAAGCCAGCATTATATTGGAAGAGATTCATGCTGGTAAATCAGGACTTCTTTTGGCATGCTCGTGTGCAAAAGGGAAATTTGTTCATTGGATTCTCCTCTCACTTTCACAGCATAAATCAGCAGTAATTCCACTGAAATCGGTGGAGTTAAGCCAGGTTAGAACGAAGGGGAGATGAGAATCAGATTCACAAAGCACAGTTTGCTGTGATTTAGCAGACAAACGACTGCCTTATAATCTGTTTACTAACAATGGATGAAATATGCAAATTGTCTTTTTGGAAAGCAACCATGAAAACTGAGCTTCACAAGAGCAAAATGAGGGGTGGGAACGTTCTTAGTTCCAGACATTCGCATCCGTAGTCAGAGGTTGGATACACAAACACCATCCCGGCGAGAAGAAAACTGCCAAGTCTTCACAACGCGTACAGAAGTGAGGTAGATTATAACAAGATGTGAGGCCACGATTTGGAATGGCAAACCTCCCTCACAGAGGCTGGGATAATCCAGCAATCAGGCCCCAAACAACGTCCCTCCGAGCAAAGCCAGGCAGGCTGACCATGGCATTTCACAGCATGGGCTGCACCCAGCATCTACTGCAGAGCTGTGCAAATGTGTTGGGTACAGGTGCTCCCAGCGCCTGATGGTCTCAAGCAGGAAATGTTCACAGAAGAAAATGCCCCTTTATGTTTATGAAACCACTGACAATTTAAAACAACTGCAACTGAGGATCCCAGAGTGTTGAGCGACTGAGTAAGAGATCCCCAAATAATAAGGTGATAAGGTGGCAGTGCAATGCTTTCGTGTTCACTTACCCGTGGAAGAGACAGGAAGAGTTAACTTCTGTTGGCACTAAATGTTCATTCTGGGCTTCAAGATGCGGTTGTCTGTGGCCCGGTGGAACCCCACATTGTAATGAGAGAGATGATTTCCTTATGCTAAGTCTTTGAAATTTCCTTCTTTGGGATTTCTTTTAATTGTTTTCATTCTGGCCCAGGCTTAATGCAGAGAGCTGCGTTACCTGTGAGGAGCCATCTGAAGATCAGATTTACTGTGCAGGACACGCAGCACATGGAGAGACTGGGATTCCTGGCAGCCACGTCCTAAAGCATTTCCTGAGGAGAATTCCAAATACCACAGGAGCTCACAGGGAAGGAGGCCAGAGCTTATCTTTTCCCAGCAAGCTTAAGAGCTGATGACCTCCTATCTCCAGTTCCTGACTTCTGCTGTTTTCTAACAGATTTGGGAAGGACAGCCTCACAGTTTGAGATAACACAAGGATGGACTCGGGAGGAGCTGACAGTGGTTCATGGGGGCTGTTTGGTGGTGCCCATGACTCAACAGCTCACACGGCCTCAAATCTTACACAACTGGCTGTAAAATGAATATGAGGGAAACCAAAAACCCGCTGTCACAACAGGTTCTGGAGCTCTATTGCCCAGAAGAGGGCAGACCTACAGTATTTTTCCTTAGACAGTGGCATTCCTGCAGATCTACTTCCCTTCATTTTTCTGCTGTGCGGGCTGGGGAAATTAAAAGCAATGCAAAAATACAAACAACCACAGCTCTAGAAAAAAATAAATAAATAGGCAGTTGTCTCAGTCCACGTGCTCAATCCTTTACCATTTTAACCAGCCAAAGTTTTCAGGCAAGTCCATTTTTCTGTCCACCTACTGATTGTTGTGATCAGTTGGTGGACTGAAGTCAGGTCCATTTCACTGCTGTAGACCAAGATAAAAGGCCTGCCCTGACTAAAAACCTAAACCTTATGGCATAAAATCTAGTTTTAATAAAGTTGTCCATTTTCCCCTTAATTAAAATGAAAACAATCATCTGACTTTCAACTTCCAATTATTTTTCTCTCCTCTTTTCTTTCTGCTCCCCCCTCAACTGATTGAAAAAGGTGACCTGGCTATATGATGATTCATGTATTATTGATTAAAGAATATCTAACTCTCCAAAAGAAGTATCTGAACTGATGTTTCTATTTCACTGGAAGTGCACAGCAAAAAATACAGTGAATTCTTGACCATTTGAGCCTAAGACTCATAGTAGCAATGCTAGCTATGATGATGCTGAGGAACATGCAACTACAGAATAACATCTTTGTGAATACAGGTTTTAAGAAGTACTTCTCCAGTATTCTTAGTTTCCAAGTATTTTTACCTTCTGTCTTGGACTTATATCTGTTATAATGTGACAGCAATATTTTTTTGCTTTTAAACAAGCAGAAATTCTGTGCTGGTAGCGAAATCTGAGGTTATCAGGTCTTATATCTCTTTCCTTTTTGCAGTTGTTGTTACTGTTGACACCTACTGCTCATCAGTCAGCCTCTTTGGCTCTTGCAGTCTGCTTAATGCAAGGTGTTACTGGGGTAGAGAGCAGCAGGGGTATGTGATGGGTGGCTGCTTCTTCCCACAGGCAGCCTGACCCAAATGGACCTCTAGCACAGGGAAATGTGGCACAGGAAGGGAGAGCTCCTCCAGGTTCACTGTTCCTTGATCACAGAATGGTAAGGATTGAAAGAAACCTCTGGAGATCTAGTCATAGATTCCCAGAGCAGGGTGCCCAGAACCACATCAAGGAAGGATTTGAAAGTCTCCAGAGAAGGAGACTCCACAACCTCTCCAGGCAACCTGGGCCAGGCTCTGGCACCCTCACAGGAAAAAGTTTCTCCTGCTCAGATGGAACCTCCTGGGTTCCAATTTGTGCCTCTTGCCCCTTGTCCTGTCACTGGGCACCACTGAAAAGAGTCTGGCCCCATCCTCTTGACACCCACTTTTTAGCTATTAGAAAAGCAGTGAGCAGGTCCCCTCTCAGGAATCTTCTCTCCAGGCTAAACAGCCCCAGGGCTCTCAGCCTTAACTTGTATCTGATACCGATCTCCCTCTCCTTTCACACACCTTTGCTCAAACATCATCTTAAAACTAGGCAGAATCTGGCATAAAATATCTGATATAAACCTAGACTTGCTTATGTACGCTCACCACAGAGAAGATTATTGCAGTTTGGTCATCCTCAGGACTCCCTTGAAGCTGGGTGGAAAGCTGCTGTGGTTGCAGAAGGTGGCTGCTCCTTCACTGTTCAGACAGGTGTGTATGAATCAGACCTGTGCTCTTTTAGGACGGCCGCAAATATTCTGCCCCACTCATGCATTAAAATTTAAAAGGTGAGGGGAAAGTTACACACAGGACTATCCTCGTTCCTATGTCACATCAAAGCACTTGAAGACAGGTGAGTTGTTTTACTCCCTGCTCCTTAGCACAGACCAGGACAACACGAGGATCCTGTTGATGAGCTTTGCTGTGGCATTGTCTCTGCAGGAAAAAGGAGGATGCTGCAGGTCAGCAGCACTGTGGCAGACCTTCTGTGTCACAACAGAAGAGGACTCTACCAAATGAAAAACGTACCACAAACGGCACCGAGAGAATGAATAGGTAACAATTGTGGTTATTTCTCAGTCGGCAAGAAAATGATATTATTATGGGCTGTTTAAAGTTAACAGAAGGAAATAGTTTCTCATTTCACATGTAATTAAAGTATGGAGTCGCTACTGGAAGTTTTGGACATAAAAAAATGAATAAAAGACCTAAAAGAATAATTAGATGTGTGTGTAGAAGAAAGGTCTATTAGGACTGTTAAACACAATGGTCTTCTCTGGTGCTGGAAGGCTTCTAAGTGCCTAATGACCTTAAGGTGACAAGTTCCAACACAGATATTCAAACAATAATTTAGAATAAAATCTCACAAAAAGGAAACAGTCTTTTCAACAAAAGCAGCCCAACCACCATCTCCCAAAATCTGTTTATGAAAACTATCTGAGGTAATGCTTAAAACTGAACCTAGCCCCTTCAGAGTGCAGTTCAAGGAAGGAAAACATTTATCAAATAGCATTAAATTCTGGCCTTTAAACATCTTCCAGAAAACTAAAACCAAACAAATCTCCCAACTACTTCAGTCAAAGAGCCATTGTCGTTCCAGATTTTTTGACAGAATTGTTAAATAGTTTTATTCACAGCTCACAGTGTCTTCAAAGCAACAGACGCAGTGTTAGAAGATTAAAAGTTTAGGAATATCCCTTTTAAAACTTAAAATGACCTAAGCGTAGCCTAATTCAGCCCCAGGTATAGTGGCTGTTGCCTCAGAGGTTCCACCGTGTAAACCTTCCTCTAGTTGACAGATCTGCACCTGCCAACACTTCCACAGCGTAGGGCTCGTCCCTCCCCATAGGATGGGGAGCCCCCTGTTTCCCTGTCCCTCAGAAGAAGTGAGCAGGATTTTCAGAAGTGGTGGTTAAACACCCGTGAAATTCAACAGGGGCAGACGTGAGCATCAGCGAGATGCTCGGTTAGAGCCTTCCTCTAGTCTTGGCTCTGCTACAGAGGCAGAGCTGGAGGACTGACTAGCTTGTTATTCAGAGATGGACTGGACTGAACAACGGGGACACCCGACCTCAGGCCACACATCCTCCGTCGCTTGTGTCCCAGATGATCTCTGGACACCAAGCAATCACCTTTCCTGAAACCCCGGTCTCATCCTCCCCTAAAATAATCTCAGCTATTCCCAAGGCATCACCCTCAGGGAATCAAAGAATGTCTCACAAGTTCTCAGGAAGCACATCCAGCAGAAAGGGGCCACCTTTTATTATCTCCATGCCAGGAACCTGATTTTGTCAACTTTACATTGCATACAAAAATCCTCTGCTCTCCCAGTGCTCTGGGGAACCCAGGTGAGAATTTAGGGTGAGTTCATCTGTGATTTTACAACAGATTGCTTGAACCTTTGTGGTCTTCTGGGCCTTTTTGATGCCACCTCATCATTACACAAACCTAGTTCATTCTCTGTGAACTACATCACTTTGAGTCACTCGTCTCAGAAAGTTTACAGCGATGTCTTAGAGGCTGCTGATACAACGGTGGCGTTCTCAGAACAATTTCCAGTGCAATACGCGGGGGAATTACACTGTGCCCCAGCTGCAAGCGTTGGCCTCTTCTTTTGTGTTTTGTGTTACTCTTTATGGTGATTTTTTTGATGTAGCAAACAAATTGAATTCTTCTTGAAAAATAAATTATAAATGGGAGTTTTCTGAGCTGTCTGCACAGTATTTGTTTTATCTTCCAGCATATCGCTGAGACTGGCGCTAAGAAAGGAGGTGTTTGCCAACTGTCACCACAAAGTGGTTTCTGAGCTGTAGCCTTATTGCTGGATCTCAAGTGCTGTTGCATAAAAGATGTTAGCAAAAGCTGATCTTTCACAGATGACCAATACATACTAAGGATCAGAAAACGGTCTCCAAGACATTTTTTTAATGCTAGCTTTTCTTTTGAACAGATGACTCTGTGCTAAAATATCTAAGAGAGCATATTTTTGTTTTATAGATCTCAGCAAACACCTCCCACTAGCCCAAGTTGCTCAAAGCCCCCTCCAACCTGCCCTTGAACACTTCCACTGATGGAGCATCCACAGCTTCCCTGGGCAACCTGTGCCAGTGTCTCACCTCCCTCAGAGTGGAGAATTTCCTATTTTCTAATCTAAATCTCCCCTCTCCCAGTTTGAAGCCATCATCCCCTTGTCCTGTCACTACAAGCCCTTGTAAAAAGTCCCTACCCAGCATTCTTGTAGCCTTGCCTGATGCAGGTTGGAGAGAACAGAGTGATAACTTTCCTCTCTAGTTCTTTACCATCAGTAGTCTCAGTGTCCTCCTTATCATCCAGATGAAAGGAACAAACTAGTACGTTTTATTTTTGGAATAAAGTTACTATAAAATACAGAGGTTTGAAAAGATTAAAAAAAAAAAGAATCAAACTCTCTACCCTGACAGTGACCATATTCTTTTATTCTCCTGCTGTATCAGGAATTTTCAGCAGTGAGAATTCATATTTCTTCTCATTCTGTGAAATAGAAAAGGCTTACAATTCTGTGAAATGTAATGTACAGGTTTAATAGGATTGTACTCTTGCCTAATGTCACAGTAACAAATAAATGCAATAGAAAATTGCTGACACAATAGAAAACTGCTAGTTCAACACAAATGAGTCTCTGTAAATAAATCTGAAGTAATTTCTCTATACATCTTTGCTACTGCTTTAAGCTCTGCTTACAGTCAGGAGCTGGCACGGCATTAAAGGGGGGGGATCTTCTATCAACCTCCTCAGTGTGTTCCAGCATACTGCAACTCAAGGAAAGAGTCGCTTGATGCTTGGGCTCAGAAACACCTTCCTCAGGCACAAACTCCCCTTGCAGCCCCTATATGAAAAAGCTCAGCATGGCACATGGTGAACTGGTGGAAATGAGATTACGAGGGGACACAATGGTACTCCCAGGCACTTGGCGGGGGTCACATACTTGGATTCAGAGCTGTTGCAACACCATTAACACCACATACCCTGGGTATAAGAAATGAAAGCAACTCCTCACCTCCCCATCATCAGTTTTGGGCTCTTTCTGTCACCATTTCCTTACGGGCACAGGCTTTCTTCTGACTGGTCTGGTGACAATTACACTGAGGAAATGCACATTAGCCCTATCCCAACCATTTTCCATCCTGCTGGTGTTGGGTCTTCCCAGTGTAAGACAGTACTACTCCTTTCCCACTACCAGTTTTAACACGACAACACCTCTGCCAGTGTGACCATAAATGAGCCCTGTCGTGAGTAAAAATAAACAGCAAACCACCAAAACTCAACAGTGAATACAGGGGCAGTTGTTGGTATGAAATTCTGATGGATAAAGCAGCTAGACCTCATAGCAGTTATTTTGTTATCAACTACATCATGTAGTCACAGGTCCTGATACCCAAAAGCGTGGTAACTGTTTTGGTCAAGAGAATCTGCTTATTTAGTGCTATGGTGGCTTTACTTCTGTGGAGGGTTGGCCTTGGCCTGATTGTCACCCAGCTGCTCTCTCATACCCCCTTCTCAACAGGACAGAGGGAAGAAAATAAGGTGAAAAAGCTCATGGGTCAAGGTAAAGAGGGGGAGATCACTCATTGCCTTCGTGGGGAAAACAGACTTGACTTGGAGGAAATTAATTTTCTTTTCTGCCAACTAAACTAGATTTGGATGGTGAGAAAACAAGATAAAAAGTAAAACGCCTTCACCCTTCTATCCCCCTTCCTCTCTTCTTTCCTTCATGTCCAGCTCCACATGCCTCATCAGGGTCTCTCCAGGGAGCACCTCTTCCCCCACCTTGATGCTCAGAAAGGTGTTTCTCACACTTTTGCCCCTCACGCCAGTGTTTGCCCCTCAGCCCTGCTTTGCCCCTTCTTAAATAGGCTTAGGGAAGCCTCTTTAAAAGGTGCCCCACTCATTGCTGAGGGGCTCAGCTGTGTGCCCTGTGGTGGGTCAGCTGGAACCCCTGATCTGCTTCCAGTTAACGGCCACTACACGATACAACATGTAAGGAATAAGGAGCAGCAGGAGGACCTGGTCCTTGCAGTGTTTATGGACAATCTCCCTGGGTGGTTTGATTAGCTGAGGAGCAGATGCTATTTTTCCCCTCTTTCTTGATCTATTTTTGTTTGGAAAACTTGAAGCTGATTGCACATGTGCTTAAAGTTTAGGTATGTAGATTTGGAAAAAATCTAAACAAGTAAATGCATTTCATGAATATTACCAAATAGGCACCAAATATTTATTTTAACCATTGGATTTCTGTGCACAAAATGTTTAGCTGATGCAAACAAAGGGACTCAGTTGGTCAAATCTTCTTTAGGTTACAAAAGGAGATTGTGTCTGTCCTGGTTTAATTATCTTCCTTGGTCCAGATGCCTTCACTGAGCTGCATCTGCAAAATATTTCTCAGTTGAGGTACAACTCACTCCTTCCTAAGATTTTGCCCCCTGGCCAAGATCTAGAGGAGCTGAACACCAGCACTGCTCTTCCTCGGATGAGAGTTGAGTGCTCAGCACCCTAAACCATTCTTGTAGGCAGTTTTCAATATCTCAGTGCTGCAAGAACTCTCTAGAAACTTCTTTCTATAGAAGAAATTGCTTGTGGGCTGCTCCTCAGCACACAAATACGCACACATATGTGTGCCTTCCATCTTTCATGGGGTGAGACCAGAAGGACCATAACTTTAATGCTGATTGCAGCAATAGATGAGCAAGGGGAAGCAAGTTCTGGTAAAGGCATCTGAGAGGACTTTGTAAGCCTCAGATGGAGGGATCAGGGGAGTTGGATGACCAAGGACCCTCTCCTCTCTCTACAGAGGTCAGCAACCAGAAGGAGAGGAACCTTTACCAAGGAGAATCAAAGGGCACCCTATGGCATGTTACCTCCTGGTGAGTCCAATGCAGTTATTTCTGACTGCATCTCCATCTTCTGGAGGACAAATCTTAGGCCTGTCAGGAGGCAAAGCAAAGTGTGATCCAGGATCACAAACCACAACATCATCAGAGCTGGCTTGTCAGCGAGCGTCTCAAGGTCATCTCACTCTTGAGTCACTATTTGTATGACTCAAGGTTCTATCGTTTCCATTGTACAGATGGATGCACACAGCCCATGTTTTGATGCCAGGAAGCAGAAACTCTTCCCCCATAACAGTTTTTATGTGGTGGGAAGAGTAGAAATATTTAACTGATATTTTAATAAAATAAATCATCCTGATACCAAAATATTAAGACTGCATTTTTGTATGTTTTCCACATTGCTCCAGGAAACAGAAGGACACAGACTTTGGCCTTGTATAAGGTTTTACTTTGTTATCTCCTGATTAGCCAAGTAGAAGAAGCTGCATTTTCTTTCCTCCCATGCTGAGTACACTGACCTGAGTGTGTACATCTTTCCGACTGTCTGCACTGGAGTTCACACTGAGGAATTGATGTCAGGAGTGTTGGCAACAGTCATATCTTTAAGGCTGGAATGAGTGATGTATCTACAAAATCAAATCACATCGCAAGAGAGGAATTACTTATGAAGATTCTTGTTGAATGAGGAAGCCAACTGTTTTCTGATCATCCACGGGTGGATATTTTTGCCTTTGTGACCATAACTTTTGTCTCTTTTTCCACAATGCTTCTTGAAAGAAAATCCTCCTTCTTCTCCTAATATTCTTCAATGCATTTTGCTATAGCCAGGATGGCATTATATAGTTTACCCAGATGGTCTGAATAATACTGAACAATTCCAGCCACACTAATTGCAAACAATTTTGTTGAAGTTGTTGTTTCATAGGGGGAGAGAAAATAAAGTAACTCGTACCACTGATTTTTGTTTTGTTGTTTTCTTTTCCTTTCAGAAATAGACTTGGCAAAAAATTGGGACAAGAATTTCAAAAGCAACCAGTAAATGTGAGGAGGAATACCTCAAATAAAGAGGTGGTCTTTGGCATCCTCAGAGAATGTGCTCATCCTGGAGGGATCCTGACTGGGCAGACGTTTGAAATCATGGCTTAACATGATCAGGCTATGGCTTTTATGGGCAACAGCATAGTAAACATCTACCCGGTGTGCCTACCCAGTTCTGTTACACATATTTAAGGCTCAAAATTAGCCATTTTGTTAACAAAAATATGAAAATCTTCCATTTCTTCCAAAAGGTTCCTTTTTTACCTTTTTGTTTCTTTTATTTATTTTTTTTTTAACCAGAAATCTCAATTTGGAAATATCTGGGGTACTGATATTTCAGACCTCATTTCCCCCAGGAACCCAGTGGATTCCATAACTCATTGCAGCAGCTCAGCAAGAGGTGAAAACTGTATGCAAAGTAATCCGTTGAGAGAGAATCACGCAGCCAGAACAATGGCAGGATAAAGATCCAAAATACAATTCCCATGAGTACTCTGGAAGTATTTTGCAAATAAAAAAAAATGTTCAGTTTTCAATTTTTTGGTGAAAAGACGACATATTCTAAAGAAGAGCTGCCTACTCCCATCCAGTCTGGTTAACTCCTGGGTAGCAGTGACAGGCGACACAGACACAGGCTCATTTGTCTGGGTAAGGTCTGCACACACTAACGTGACTTGTATTTCTTTTTTTCTTCTGCAGGTGCTGTGGCAGATGATGGCACTTACAAAACATGTATCTTGTTAGCTGATATGAAACGTGGTAGGAAAGACATAAAACTCCACTAAATTCTTCAACCTATGCACTGTCCTGTTGGTAGCTTAAGAGTAGTAAACAGAGGTCAGCATTAAAGTCTCTCTGATTTCATTTGCCACTTACCACATATTCTGTGGATCAATCATGGACTATGAGGCTCCACAGCCCCTTCCACAGGAGGAAGGATGACCTCATACTTAGGGCATTAGGCTTGAGCTTGAGAGATTTGGGTTCAATTTCCACCTCTCCTATGGAATCTTGGGCAGATTATTTAATCGGTTGGTTCCTATCCCCCAGCTGGGAAGATGGTAACACCTTCTTCGTCACTTTCGTGGTTCAATCACTTAGAAAGCACTTAAAAGCAGGAGCTGCCCTACAGCAGCTGTCAGTACATGGGACTCAACACTGCAGAAATCCAGCCCTGCTTGAGGAACCACCCCACACTAACAGCAACGATCACCTATTTCCAGCGATATTAACACACACAGGAGGCAGGACCACCGGCCGGAGAGGTTCGGGCAGCACCCCGAGGAAGCCGTGAGCTGGTTGTAGCTGTGCCATGGGTCACGTCCTCGCTTCGCCCTGGCGCAGCAGTTGTCAGAGCAGCGGCAGGCGGGGTGATGCCACCTGGCACCTGCAGGCTGGGGAAGCCTGGCCGCCTGCTATCGGCACCCGTTACCCAGAGAGCGCCTGACTGACGGGAGCTGAGCAGCGTTTCACCCTGTGGGGCTCGTGACAGCCACAATGTCTGTCAACACATTCTATCACTCTCTGCTTATGCAGACAAATTTTTTTTTCCCCCTTTTTTTCCTTTCTCTCTCTCTTTTTTTTTTTTTTTTCCCTGATGTATTCATCACTGGGCTGCAGACACCTAGTTAATCCATTTAGAACCTATCAGCTCTGTTCATCGGCTCATAAACCCATTACCTCGGAGGCGCTGTGCTCAGGGACACAGGTGCCAGACCAGTGCACAAAACCCAATTGAGTTATGTAGCAAGCGGCAAGGCCCTCGGATTCATGATTCTGCCTGCATGGGGAATTGCGCCCGTTATGTGGCAGCAGCCACTTTATTAAATATCGATTTAAATCACAGCCTTTAATCAAATCTGATAGAAGACCTTTCTCACCTCCTGTCTCTCCTCCCCCTCTCTGTGCCTTCTCCGTACTCCCCCCTCTCCCCCAGCCCTCCCCGGTCCCCTCCTGTCTCGCACGGGTCCGCCTGACGACGGCGAAGCTCAGGAATGAATAGTTAGCAAGTAGTTCGACAGCAAACCCTTATCAACAGTAATGAGGCATTTGCGATAATCGAGTGATGAAATGTAAATGGGCAGTAATGAGCACAATTACATCCGCTGGGGAACCATCAAAGCTGCTTCTTTCCTCGCAGATAGATGAGCTCCCTCGCCGCTGCTGCCCATCGCTGACTGCGCTCTGAGCATGGCGCAGATGTGGGGACCGGCAGGGAGGGAGGTGGCACTGGGAAGGAAGAGCAGGACCCAGGCGATGCCTCGCCAAAGGAGCTCGTTGACAGCGGACAGGTAGCAGCCGGGCTCCATCCCTGCTAATTCCACCTTTGATGGTTGGCCTTCGCCTCCTTCTCCCCCACCTTCTCCCTCCTTCCTGGTCCTTAGGGATGATTTGATTTGCTGCAATGTTTGAAAACTGCCTCATTGTGCTAACAAGATTAACTTCAGCCTATGTCTGTTTGATACACTGGAAATGCGCAGGGTGACTCGGACTGGATTTCAGCTGGAGCTGAAAGAGCCAAGAAATGGGACGGTTGCCAGGGAACGGGCCCGATGGCAGCTTATGTCATCCTCGCCAGTGAGGGACCGGCGGGATAAACACCGACACGTTCAGGAACAGGGGGAAGTTGGCACTTCCGTAATCCAACCGGGGAACATTAACAGATCAGATCCCAGGAACTGCTCACCCGGAAATAAACACATCAAACTGCATAAGCTGGCCCAGTTACTCCATTTATACTGGATAATCTGTGCGACTCAATAGCGCTAGAGGAAAGTCAAAGACCTAAGGTTAAAAAGTCAGGTTGCTGAGAAACCTGTGTGGAAAATACCCTCGTGTCTGCTGGATGTTTCACCAAACGACCCTTGACTCTTTATTTCCTGGGTCTCACGAGATTTAACTGTCGCTTATAACCTAATTGTCAGTGCCCTTATTTGCCTGTTTTAAAGCCATGTTATTGATGGAGAATTATCACAGGAGTTTAGGAAGTGATTGGCTAAGGAAGGCTCATCAGCTGTGACTTGTTTTTTTTTCTTCCAGGTCATGGAAAGGCTTCTGGTATGCCTAAGCCCTGACACAATGGTCAAAGTTTTCTTTCTGAACATTTCCTTGCATTAAAACCCTCTTTAATTGTGCATTCATTGCATCACACGAAGAATTCCGATGCAGACAAATCTCCTCCCTGCCAGATCACACACCTGAAAGCCAGGCTTTCAGAACATGTCACCTCATGGTAATGAATTCCACTGGTTACCTCTCATGCCAAGCAAGAAATACTTCCTTTCACCACACTTTAATCTGCTGCCTTTTAATATCGGAGAACATTCCCCATTTTTTGAGTCAGAATGGCTCCAAATGGCCAATCATGGTGCAGGAACCACATGAGCAAAGCAACCCGGCTCCTGGCAAGCGTATCACATCAACTTGTCTGAGGACTAATTACATCAGTGCTGCATCTGAAGAGAGATGACCAACACACGGGTTTAGGAAAGATCCCTGAGATGACTCAGCCTGGTGCCATAGTCCACCCACCTGCTCTCAAACCAGAAAGCAGCTCAAGCCTTGACAATCAGATGGATCGAGATGGTCACCACTGCTGGCGGTCATAGAAGGCCTTCCTGATGTGCTAAGGAGTTACTTAAGGTTATGGAGTTCCATCACCCCCAGTATCTGGGTGCTTTTAACAGCGCTATTTTCGGCGCACGCCGCGTTCAGAAATACACCTTGATCTTTTACTTATTAGAAATGCAATAGCTGTTAAGTTGTATTAGTTATTGACCTTGGTGGCAATAAACTGTAGCAAGAGTAGCCTACAGTAAACCCGGCTAAATCATAATCAGCTGGCACAAGGCGGGTATTTCTGACCGCTTGCGCTGCGCTCTGTAAAATGCATTTGATCACAGTATATAAAAATGGGAGAGTGCTGTATACGAGTCCAAAATTGTACAGAGTTTAAAGACATACTCAACCAATTTATCATTTAACTTACAGCTTCGCAAAAGCTATTAAAAAACACTCTGAGCCTGCAGGCCACACATATGCTACAGCCCTGGAAATGTAAAGAAGTTCATTTGAATCCCTTAATAATGACCTTGACCTACGGAACAAGGTGTACTTATTGTCAACAATTCATCTCACTCTTGACCCTGGCAAAACGCCTAACCCTCGAATACTTACAGTGGGGGAGGAAAAGCTTGGGATTTTCTTTTTTTTTTTCTTTCCCCTGGTGAAATGGGCCAATTTTTTTCCCTGTTTAGCAAAATCTGGAACACAGATCATTAGAATGCTTTTGGCAGCTAATTTGAACATCAGTGACTCAACTTTGAGAAGGAAGCCTTTTTCTGCCCTAAAGAATCTCAGAGAGTTTTCAGACTACAGTAATTGAAAAATCCCTAAACACTCGCTCACAGAGGAGATACACATTACTGCAGGAACAGTCTACAAATTGTAAAGTATTCAATTTACATTCTCAGTACCTCAGGGCAGTTGTGAAGAATTTATATCTTCAGAAACCTTTGAACTAACAAAAGATAACATTTCACAGCAAAGTCTACTTGCATAAAAGTTTTTTAACTCCCTTCATTCTTATTCTGAAGGAAGCGTCTTTTGCACTTCAGGAACCAAGGCTCAACACAGGTATCCGAGATGTTAAAAAGGAGATGGAGATGGAAATAGAGGTGTTAAAAAAATTTAATGGACGTACTGCATCTCATTTAGAACAGGAGTTCATTATTCACCAGTCCACACATGATGTATTCTTGCTCCGAACTTGATGTCTTTTTAAATGATACTTGGGTTTGATCAATGTGCAAAGATTCTTAGTTATATTAAGGCCCTTTATGCAAAGGGCTTTATAATGTGTGGGTAACAGGCACAGCTACCCCCTGGGTGAGGGCAAGAGGACCTTTTTTCTTCCCTATGTGCATCAGCTGGGGCAGTGTGTAGTGCTATATCTAATGTGGTCAGCTGGCTACAGCACCCCGAGTCTTCACTGGCCTAGAAACATTGCATTTAAAAATTAATTTTGACAAGACTCAGACCTGAAAGAGAGTCCTTCTCTTATATATATATTTCACTTCTTAAAAATAGGGTCACTTCATAGATTATGTCACTTGGGTCTCTATCAACAAACCAACACTTTCAGAGGTTCCACGGTGAACCAAACAAAAAGCTGTGTGTTGATTTAGGAGCAAAGAACCTCAGGGGATTCATGGAATAGGAGGTAACTTTAACACTGCACTTAAGCCACACAGAAGTCAGAGCTGGCATCTGGCTGGCACTGGAACATCCTGAGAAGATGACAGAAGCTGCTCAATCCTCAGGGTTCAAGCTCACAGAATCAGGCCCCATTTGTGTAAAGAAAATTGCTCATCTAAACAGGCATCCCATTTGTTAGCTAAGAAATGATCTTTCTCTTCCTCTGCCCCTTTTCTTGATCAAAGAACACTCAATATAATTACCAATCTAATGACATCCTTTTGCTTTGACTGTGTTTTAAATTTCTATGGAAAAAGAGAAGGGAGAAAGGACCAAAAAAAAAAATAAATCTGCTTCGAGCCAACCCTAAATCTGTGATTACCATATTCATGTCCAACACTAAGTATTATGTGGAAACATTAATGAAAGTTTTAAAATGCAATCATTGGTTAAAGGTTTTTGGTTTTTTTCCCCTTCTCTATAAAGAAATTGATAAATGTTTCTATTAACTAATAACCCAGGAATCAACAGTCTTATAAAACCAGTTTATTCAGCCCAGAAAATTAGGCAATCCATCATGACTGATTTGCTCACATTTTCCCCTGCAAATAAGTGAGATGAAAACTTTAAAACCAATAAGATAATGCACTTAACAAATTCAGCTGAGAGAGATGGATAAACTAAGATGCCACTGGCATCAGTTAAGGAAAATCTGTCGTGTTTCCAATTATTTGAGCAGATTTTGTATCCCAATTTGCTGCCAGACTGGCTGCATCCCCCACTCCCCTCTTTCAAACTAAATCATCTGATCTTAAATCAGAACAAGCTCATCATATCACACTATGAAAGGCCAACAGGGGATAAATGACACCAGATGTTATATGAGTTTTCTTTTAGGCTTTCATTTCAGACTTACTGCATTCCCCATGCTGCTTTTTACTTGTCAAAAACTAAAATGTGCTTTGATAGATAACAACCCTATTTTCTTCACTGCCTGAGCTTAGAGAATACCATTAAGTATTGATATTGATGGTGCTTAACTAGGGAATGCAACCTGGGACTGCAGAAAGCAGGATCCTGGGATCCTGAGGTATCTTTCAGTCCCACAGACGCATTTTCTGCTCGTCCCAGGGTTTTTCTGTTGTTGCTGCTGGGGGTGGCATTGGGATACACGCTGGGTGATTTTACAACGCAAAATGCGAGCGCACAGACAGACAGGAGGAGCGAGGAGGGGCAGGCATGCTCACAAACATAACTCTTAGGCCCATCTGCTGCTGCTGTCTGAGCTGCTGAGGGAGCCGGTATCATAAGGAAAGCCTAACAATGAACTTCTGAAGCCGAACCAAAGGCTCGCTGGTGCAAATTCCAAGGCACATCATTTTAATTTGCTTTGCTTATAGTTTTCCAGAGTCATTGTGTGCCCAGCCTGGTAGGGAGAGGCTGGAAAATGTCAGAAACAAAGAACAGCAGGCGCTGCTCAACAGAGGTGGGAGAAGCAGGCAGGCAGGGGAGAGGCTGTTTGTGTTTGCAGGGCTCACCGTACCCCACCAGCCCACGTCTGGAGGGAGAAGCTGCTCTGAGAGGGACAAACCTGATGATTCTACCAAGGTGCACTCAGCTTTTTAATACCCAGCTTGGCCATATGCAATGTACTCACTGCAGTCTGAGGCTTAAAATGTCTGGCTGGTGCTGCAAAGAACCTGAGCTACAGAAAATGTGAACTTCCTCAGTGCAGGGCCAAAATAAATAAATAAATAAATACATAGATAGATTCATCTGGCTTGTGAAGAAAAAGCAACTTCTTTCTACCATGGCAGAAGTGATTGTTTTAAAGAGTATTTATAAAGCTACCCTAGCCTGTCATAATTACCACAAATATTTTCATAAGAAAATACCTAAATAATGAACGGACTTTAACTCTTAAACTCACAGTGACTGGTGACATCACATCATACTGGTGTTTGACATCATGATGACAGGATTGTCTTCCAGCTGGCCTGGTGCCTATGTTTGTACAGAGACACTACCATGGCTTTGAATACTCTAGTCCACTGCCTGGGAGTAGCTTTCTTGTCTCCTGGGTGGCTATAGGAGGTGGCAGCTTAACCTCATCGACTTTCCTTCCAATACACCCTGCAGAGGCAGTGAGGAAGGGTGTTCACACATCCTCTGACTGCAGCTGTTGGCGAGCAGCATGTTCCAAGGTGCACTGAAATCAGCAGGGTTAAGTCTCAGGAGCAAAAGAAAAGATAAGGGTACGGTCAGCACAAGTGACAGCAGCAGAGGCTCTTCTTTGAGCATTTCTGCCCCATAATCACAGATTCTCAAGCAGAACTCAACTCCATTTAAACACCACAACAACTTTTCCCTCCTGCTCAACTCTTTCTGCCGTCCCAGTGTTCTGCTGCTGCCTGTGCATTTCTGCCTGCTGTTGTGATTCCTGGCTTCCACTGACAGCATCACCTTTGCAACTCATGCAAAATGTTCTTGGTGAACAAAATACACCGATAAGCCAGCATTAAAAAGCATCGTTTTGGTTTGGCTGACACTCTGTAATCTCTAGGTAGAACAGCATCGCTTGGTACTAAGAACAAGCTGGCCTCAGCTCCCACCCCAGCAAACCTTTACAAGAAGGTAGAAATCCCCACCAACCGACTAGTGCAATGCAGTGCTCATGCAGAACACCCAGGGTGCGGGGAGGGGGGCTGGCAGCAGCTACTTCGATGTGTTTAGGTGCATGGATCTAGAGATGGGGGCCCTTCCGAGCCCGCTTTCATTCCAAAAGCTAGGCAAAACACGGTGTAAAGAAAGGAGCCAACAGCAACTCTTAAATCTGGGGGGACAACAAAAGAAGTGTCACTGAATATCTCACAACCAAGTTGTGCCAGAGTTGCCACACCTCCGGCCGCTTGTACCATGGTGCCATAGCTGTGATTTCCAGAAGCAGTGAGCCACAGCTTGAGCTGTATCTTAGTTCCCCCTCACCCCCAATATTTAGTTTGAGAACAAGTATCTTATCGCTTGCTTGTCCAAGCTCTAAGTGTACTTTTTGTCCTTCACAGAAGAGTGAAATAGGGTAGAAGGTGGTCAGTTGATTACTAAACTAAAAACAACTAACGGTGGAAGTTTTAGGCAAAATGATAAAAAAACCCCATCATCTATTCAAACTACTGTCCCCCAAAAAGGGGATGGAGTAACCTTTTCATCTTTTCTAAACGCCTGATTATTATAAACATGGTCGGATACACTAGTTACCAGATGAAAGGAAAAATCTCCCATCATCCCATGCTCTCTTTCAATGCTAATTTATCTTCCTGCACCTGACTATGCACCTGCTCATGGGCTTTGTGGAAAAGGGACAAGCTGCTTTTGGATCCATGGGCACAAAGGAAAATGCCTGTGACTCGGTAAACCTCCAGCATCATCTCCCGATGTAGGAGCTGATCATCTCCTACAGATGTCACCCCTACAGTCACCAGAAATACAACATCCCTGTCCTCCTGGTAGCCAAGTTAAGTGTGGCTCAAAATGGGCCATCGTGGGGAGAGACATCAGGGATGCCACCTCTGCTCCTCCTCCAGAACCATACGGGCTGGGAAATGTGTTGTGCTGCATGTAGGTACTCGGTGCTTCCAGTCAATTTTGGCTCCTCTGGAAGTCCCTCCTGTAAGGGTTCTCTCTGTACATGAATTTCTCTGGTGGAAACTTTTGCCCAAGCTGAAGATTTTAAGTGAAATAGGAAAAACATCTGTGGAAACTGTTTTTGG